>NJRQ01000384.1:55730-91011 GCA_003063805.1 Aphaenogaster ashmeadi | reverse complement strand
CATATAGTTGCCTTCACATCAATGTGAATGTGACAACTACAGGACGTGGCTGTACCAAATGTTACTATTATTGTGGTTGTGGCAACCTTATTGTTTTTTTCGTGTGGACATCCTCAGACTGCGATAACTTTGCTGTTTGCTTCCGAAAGCGATCTCGGTGTTTTCAAAAATCATCAAATCTTCGCGCGTCATTTTGTATCATTCCTGGTGGTTACACCCTATCCTTTTTACAGTGGAGAAATCCGGCTGAGATGAAACGCGGCTAGCTTTCTTATAAAAAAAAAGAAACCGCGGAGTTCATAGTGCGTAAAGTAGCGATAGCGCTGTAATGCTACCGCCGACCTCTTGGCAACCATCCACTGCGATTTAAACGCCTCCGTCCCGGGACCACCTTTAACGCTCTGTTGCGCTTTAGTAGTCAAACTAAACATCCTGCCGCGTATAATTTCCGTATATCGCGCGTGCAACATTAAGAAAACATTTAAGAATACACTTAGGCTTTCCGAAATGTCGTGATTCTGTACACTGTACATCCTCCGATTATACCTTGCGAGCGACGTAGGAGGGGTTTGCCGATAAAATGAAGAGAAATATTATATTCGGACGTTAAAGGCGTCATTATGAAGAAATTCGATTCACGGCGCTTTTTTTTATAACGTTCCAACGCGAAATGAGGCTACCTAGAGGGATGAACAATTCAATGCCGTTGTTAGACGGCGTAAGGTAAAAATTACAAGCCCGCATCGATTTTCGAACGACGTCCCGTCACTCGCTTCCGATTATCTCGAGGCGGACGCGAACGCCGTTCGACCTTCGCAAACGTTACGAGAAGCTCGATACTGAAGTTCGCGCCTACTCGTCGCGCGAGAAACACAGTCCGCGGAAACGTTAATACCAACGAATAACAAACGGCGAAGTACGTGCGCTTTTGTTCTCGCGGTAAATGTCGACCGGCGTAAAACGCCATTGATTCAGCCAGTAACATCGCTGATTTCTCGACAGTTCTCCGTTCTCTGTGCAAAGAGAAACTAATTTTGGGCTTCACGCGAATGCTGCATAAATCTGAGGATTAAAAGCAGAGAACGTTTGTATTATTTAGACCACGGGATGGACGAAGACTTATTTATGTGTCGCACGGTTGTAAAATTGTAAAGACAGTTACTGAAGATAGGTGTAGAGAGAGAGAGAGAGAGAGAGAGAGTAACGTAAGTCCTTTTAAATATTTTCCCAAATAATCTCGGCGTTCATTAAGGGGTTCCTTTTCGTGCAAATGTTGGAGCTATTCGATTCTGGCGGAAGGGAATGTCAATTCGCCGCTACCCAGTTTATTCGCAATAGTCCTAAAATATTCTTGCACGGCACTCTCGCACAAAGGTTTAAATATCGCTGGCGTTTCTATAATTACAGGCGTCGAGCATGCCATGCGCACTTAACGGGGAGGTAATCGCGTTGCACACCTGGCGCAACATGCATCCTTCCACGCCCTTGCCGCAGCAGCAGCTCGACCGCCTCGCCAGGGATATCGAACTGGCCGCATTCGATGAGGAATCTGTCGCAATTATGGCAGTTATCGAGTACGTTACTTCCTTCGAGTACTATCCAGCATACCCACGCGGTAAAGGCAAGACACGCGAAATTCTTTCGAAGGAATCCTTCGATCGGGAGGGCCGCCCGTCCTCGGACGGAGAATCAGGAGGCGGAGGAATTTTTGAACCACTTTTAATTTCAAGTTATACTTAAGATTCGCAGGAACGTTCTATTACAGCAAGAACCACTTGAAATTAAATTAAGGATGAACTTTGCTTACTGATTCTCATCTCCGGAGCTTAATTTGCGACGGGCCTTTTTTTTTCGTACGTAAGAGCTACCGACGCACAGTCGGCGAAATTTGAAAAAAAAGGGGAATAAATTACTAGTATTAAAAAAACAATGAAATATGTATAACTGATAAAATGTATAATGATAAAAATAACTGATTAACGAATTTTTTGACGTCATAACATTTAAATTAATACGAAATATTTATTTACGCGACAAATCAAAGATTTTATGATTTTATCCAAAAGCACTCATTTCGCCCTTTTTTCAAATTTCGCCCACTGTGCGCGACGTCTCGATATTCTCGCGAAAATGAAACGAAAATTGATCGAATCGAGAATATACCTTTTTAAGTCTTCGAATTCTTTTCCGCATGATTTAATATATAAGAATCTTTGATCGTTGAAACGCTAAGAGGGACCGAAAATTATTTGTTAATATGTAAATGCATTTTCTTTTCGCCGTCTCTACATATTTCGTCCGCCTGTGCTACAAATGTCAGCTAATTGTACAAATTAAGTGACTTCGCGACGACCCTTTCGGATGCACCGCTGCACAGGCGGATCTAATTCGTGACACTCGCAAAATTTCCTGCGCGTATTAAGGCCGCCGTCGCGGAGAGGCGGCGCGCGTTTAAGTGGACGCAGCTCGGCAAGTGAAACACGTCCGTAATTGGAGCGCCGCCGCACCCCCCGCGAATTGGCACCGTGTCTTCGGCGACGGGACGAGCGTACGCGAGGAACGCGATCGAATTGTGATTCTAGGCGATAACAAGTTCGTAACTTTGGGCCGACGTCTTCCGCGCGCAAACTGCTCCGTCGGCGTTACTTCCGTATTAAAACGCGCTTATTAGGGTACATCGAGAGACCTCGCGTGCTCTCTCGTATTCTCGCGCACGTGTCCGATATCGTTCGTTAAAAGTTTGTTCCTGTTTTTTTTTTTTTTTTTTTTTCTTTTGAACGGCACAAGTAAATCTCGTTGACGGAGAAATGCAACGTCGGATCTGTGCGAAAGTTCCGTATAAATGGATTTCTTTTTTATTCGCTTAAAGAACGCACGAGAGATTTTTCGACGTGGCTAACGTATCTGCGGAATTGAGATTCGGGAGATCGCCGTTATCGCGCGTTAGCGAAAAAAAAAGGGGCAACTGTCTGATCGTCGATAACACGTTCTCTCGCTTTCGAGCCCGATGAACGACGTATGTAAGCCGACACGTGCGGGAATCGCGGAGTATAAGCGCATTACGGTCGCGTGTCTTCCGGAAACTTCCGTTTCCGGAACGCTTGATACGCATTTGGGGTGCGCGACGCGTCTGTGAGTGGCGAATAAGTAGTTCGTTAAAGATGAAGTAGCGGTCAGGAGAGAGAGGAGAGAAGAAGTGCAAAGTCTTTTGCGGATCCAGCAGCGGAAACGGAGTGGAAGCCCCGCGGCATTGGTTGCGCTTTTTCGCGGTTCGTCTGACTGTAGTCTCGTGCCGTGCCGAAGTACGACAAAAGAACTTTCTCTCTCTTCTTCTCTCGTCGTTTCTTTTAGTCTTTATTATGCCACTAGAGTGTCTCTCGGTGCGCGATGACGGTGGAGTGAGGATTAAGACAGGTCGTCCGTCGCGCGAAACAAGATGTGAGCACTTGTATCGGATGGATGACTTATTCCTCGACGCAACAGTAGGGGTGTTAAGAATTAATCTGGGGTTGCACAGATTCTATATTTATTTCTTATTAAAAGTCACGTGTTAGTTTATATTTTAAGTTCCTTTGTTCGCTGTCGCACAAAAGTATTCATGCGAGAGCGTTTCTATGTGTGTCGCAGCTTTTGATGTTCGATGTTTGCTAGCAAGCTTGCTACCAAGCAAACGTCGAATGAAATAAATATGTCGGAGGAAATAAGATGTATCGAGTACCTACACGAGAAAGTAGATATTGATTCCGATATGATCCCATTGATATTACTATGCTAATAATTTTTTATACGATCTCTCGATATATCCGCTCTGTCTTTGCTCGCAGACTCAATGTCTCCACCGAGAGGAGCAAACGTGGGATGTAGTTGACACTACCTTCCACCTAGCGAGAGCACGACGACGGAGGCGGTGGACGAGGAGGAGGAGGAGGAGGAGGAGGAGGAGGAGGAGGAAGACGAGGACGAGGAGGACGACGACGACGACGAGAACGAGGAGGAGGAGGAGGAGGAGGAGAGGGGAAGAGATCGCGACGGTAGCGTCGGTGAAGGTGGTGCCGTTCGCCGAATCCCGGTGTTCGGCAACGAGGAGTACCGGAAGCGTGGCGTTCGCGCGTACGTGCGTGCGGGCGGGCGTGCGTGCGCGCGCACGGCCGCGTGGGCGAACGCGCGCTCCATCGGCGTACCCGCCGCGCGCATGGTAAAGGGGTACGCGAGAGGTCGGGCGAGGGTGAGGCGGACTACGCGGGACCGGTGGTGGTGCCCCGAGGATCGGGATTCGAGTCGAGAGCTCCAGGGATCCGTTCGCGAGAGTATCAGAGGACGCGCGATCGCCCGCGCGAACCGGTAACCGTACCGGGCGCGGAGCGCCGGAGGGTAGATAAGGCACTGGGACACGACTTTTCGAATTAACGAAATAAGGAGAGAGAAAAAGAGAGAGACAGGGAGAGGACGAGAGATAGTCCGTCAGACATGAACGATACTCCGATGGTGGAGATACCCGGAAATGACAGCTACAACTACAACGTCAGCAACGGTCTCGACTGCGGCGGTGAGCCCCATCAATACGGAATATGGGAGCGTACTCTAATAGTGGTGATCGCCGTCCTCCTCAGTCTCACCACGGTCGTCGGCAACATTATGGTCATGATATCGTTCAAAATCGACAAGCAGCTGCAGACGATCTCCAACTATTTCCTCTTCAGCCTGGCGGTGGCCGACTTCGCGATCGGCCTAATCTCCATGCCCCTCTTTACGCTGTACACGGTGCTCGGTTACTGGCCGCTCGGGCCCCACGTGTGCGACACGTGGCTCGCCCTCGACTATCTCGCGAGCAACGCGTCGGTCCTCAATCTGCTCATCATCAGTTTCGACAGATACTTCTCCGTCACGCGCCCGCTCACCTATCGGGCCAAGAGGACCACTGTCAAAGCCGCCATCATGATCGGTGAGTATCAAATCTGTCAAGTGCGGTGAAATGTAAGTAAATGAGACGTCCACTGTCTCTGGAAAAATCTGAGAAGCCTGGAATTTTTTGTCCGCCTGAAGAAATTAGTGAATTCTTGAAAATTTTGTCGAGACTCAAGAAACTTTTGTCGAAAGTGTCTCTTTTATTTTTAATTTGCGATTTAAAACTACAAAATTCCAGTAGATAGCCTGATAAAATAATTTATATTGTGCTTGTAATAAATTACGATATTCCTATGTAAATTAATAATCGTTTAATATTTGCGATAATAAATACACGGAGAAAATTTTATATTAAAAATTACTATGTATGGCAGTAGCCGTGGACTATTGCTGGAATTATAAAAATTTTTACTATGTTTTTCATTGTTTTACATAGTAAAAATTTTTATAATTCCAGCAATAGTCCATGGCTACTGCCATACATAGTAATTTTTAATATAAAATTTTCTCCGTCCAGCTAAAGTGACTAAACGTTTGTTGAAAAATAATCGAGACGACGCTGATCGTTCCAGGCGCCGCTTGGGGTATATCGCTGCTTCTTTGGCCACCCTGGATCTACGCGTGGCCGTACATCGAGGGTCAAAGGACCGTGCCGAAGTCCGCGTGCTACATCCAATTCATCGAGACGAACCACTACATCACCTTCGGCACGGCCATCGCCGCGTTTTATGTTCCTGTCATGATAATGATAATCCTTTACTGGCGGATCTGGAAGGAGACGAAGAAACGTCAAAAAGATCTGCCGAACTTGCAGGCCGGCAAGCAAGACGCGAGCAAGCGCAGCAACTCGAGGTGGTAACTAACGCTTTCAATTGTTTCTCCCTTCGAACCCATCGTCAGCACGTCAGCACCAAAAAAAACGCAATCGCAACCCCTGCACAAGAAAGACGGTAACACATTACCCCATTTGGAAGAGCAGCCCTCCCCTTGACTTAGGGCACAGATGCACCAGTGAATGATTGGTTGAAACGTATCGTTAGATTAATTAATTTCTCCTTACGTAAAGATATTATTTTAGTCGCATATACTTGTTTCTCCCTTGGATATTAAATCGAACTGAATGTCCCTTTATAGTTACTCTCACGTTTCCTGTTATTATTTAATGTTTCCTCTCGATTTTTATGAGAATATTTTTTCGCGAGATCTACGGATCTCGTTGTTTGAATATTATCTATTTGTTCAATCTAACAAAAATATTTTTTCGCTAGTTTACATAACGAGACGCTCCTTTCGACAACGCGAGCAATAGTGCTTTGTGAATATCGCGAGGTCGAAAGACCCAGGTGCAGTTCGACGTGTTTATTGTCACATTTTTCCATGTAGCGACGAGGCTTTAGATATGGAGGATTGCAGAAGACAGCGAAGCGAGTCGAGCACCGCCGACGACGTCTCACACGCCACGCACATCGCCGTTTCCTACATTGATAAGCACTATCCGCAATACAAGAACGTAAGTAACAGTCGTAAGCGTGAGCTCAAACGCGATTACACCAGCGGGAATAATTTTTTGCTCCTCTTTACGAATGTTATTGAAAGTTGGAACTTTGTACTTATATTCGGGATCAATAATCGTTATTACTTTGTAAATCTCGTAGTGCCTCATATCTCTTTGCATTTTCACTATCAATTTAAGAAGAAAATCGGGAAGGACTTGATATTACGTTATGACGCAAAGTTACGTTTGCGGACGCAATCTCTGCTAGATCGACCACCGCAGTGACTAGGATCCTTATCCGTTTCCGCTTTTCGGGCGTGCAGCACAGGCCGTTCTCCTGGACCTGGATGAAGATGTGGTGCATCGCGTGGTGGCACAGCGGTCGAGAGGACGAGGACGACGACGAGGAGATCGCCGGACCCGAGAGCAGCCGCACCGGGGCCGGTTACGAGGACACGCTCACGCCGCTGTCGGCCGAGACGCCGCTTCCCAGCACGGTATCGCGGTGTCCCTCCCTCAGCGCGATACAGGCCACGGGGATCGCTCTGGACAAGGCTGCGGCGCAGCACGACTACAAAAGGCCGACGCGGCCAGTCGATCTCAAGACCATCTCCAGCGATTCCGTATGTGACGCTTCTCCTATTCGCTTCTATTTGGAAATCAACTTGAGAAGAAATATCATTTTTTAATGCGTTTTTGAGAGAAATCAATATTACACGCGACCATTAGTGTTACTACACTGAGGGAAAAATTTTTTCAAATGAAAAAAATACATTTTCTTAAAATCATATCTTTTCATGGAAGTATTTGTTTATTCTAATTAAGTAAAAATATTTAGTTTTAAGTAAATACACATGTTACCTTAAGTATATTAAGTATATTTTGTACTTTTACATTTTTTATATATAAATAAATATTTTATAAATAACCTAATAATATTATTAAACTTAACTAAATTGTTATCTAATATTAAAAAATCTGATTATCTTGAATATAAAAATGATCTAACAGTAAATATTTTCTAGAACGAAAAGAAAGTAAATATTTAATTAAAAATTATAAATATTATAAATATTTCAATCAAGAAATTTTAAGACTTGAATACAATAAATAAGCTATTAGGACCCACCGAGTAAATAAATTTTTGTGTCAAGATATTTTTTCTCTCAGTATAGCAAAGTTGTATATTACTTTGTGTGTGTGTGTGTGTGTGTGTGTGTGTGTTATCTCCGAGATTGCGATTGACTCGCTCGAAGATCTGTACTATGCGCGTGTCTCGTCCGCTTCCAGGTTTATACGATTCTGATCAAATTGCCGAGCAACGGCGGGAAATTCGAGGGACCGAGCATAAAGATGATCCACGACGAGTCTATGTCGATCCAGTTGCACAGCATGATGGAAGACAGCGACGACGGCGGTGGTGGAGGCGGCGGCGGTGCCAGCAAGCTCTTCCGTCTCGGCGGCGGCTCCGTGTCGAGCCCGTCGACGGTGACGAGGAGGCCGTCGCAGATGCCGGACATCAGGATACCGCTAAACGCGAAGAACATACCGAAGGCACTGACGACGGGCAAGGGCATACCGAACAAGCAGCCGAACAAGAAGAAGAAGAAGTTGCAGGAGAAGAAGGCTGATCGGAAGGCTGCGAAAACGCTGTCGGCCATTCTCCTTGCGTTCATCATCACGTGGACCCCATATAACATCCTGGTACTCCTCAAGTCCATCACCGCCTGCTCGTGGTACATACCCCAGGAGTTGTGGGACTTTTTTTATTACCTTTGCTACATCAATAGTACTGTGAACCCGATGTGCTACGCGCTGTGCAACGCGACTTTCCGCAGAACCTACGTGAGGATTCTCAAGTGTAAGTGGCACAGCAGGAACCGCGGCACCGGGGGATGATATCAGTAACCCGACGATGCGCACTTCGACCTTTCCGCATCGGGGAGAGGGGGACAGTCCCCTCTCCACGCTTCCGATATCAGCACATCACAGAATTGGGAGTCAACGACCACGCGCGCGCGCGCGCGCGCGCGCGCGTATGCACCCTCACACATACATGCATACACCGAAGCAACGCTGTATTATTATTATTATTACTATTGCTACTATTATTATCATTACTATTATTATTGTTATATCGCCGTTTACTTTTCCTCCGTTTTACGCGTTTCTCAGAGCGCACGAAGAAGCGGAAGCGAGGAGACCGGCGACTGCCGCGAACAAGTTTGGCGCTCGCGACTGCCAAACCACCCTGTTCCTAACGATATCGCTCGTCGTTACGGGTACTTCCGGTCGTTTGGGCCGCGCATCTTTCGGGCCCACCCTCCGGATCGCCGGACCGCGCGCGACGTTTAATGTCCGATCGGCCGCTCGTGCCGTCGTCACATGGGAGAAGGAAAGACTACCGGGTCCTCTTCCGAGCGGTTCTCCTCACTGAATCGCCGCGGAACGAGAGATTAACCCCTCGACGACCGCGTCGTATCCGCGCGCCGACCGATCGCGCGCATTTTTCAGCGGAAATTCTATTAATCGTCAGTAATTACGTGGATAACTCGATTATGCCCCGACGTAACGTCGGAGTTTAACGCTCTCTCGACCGTAATTGTATCACCCCGTAATATCATTGGTGTCCATTAACGTATAAAAAGAATTAATCGCGAATTAATATATCCTTGTCGGGGGGTTAACGATGTGACACCGGGCGACGTGAACGGATCCCCCCCTCCACGCGTTACGCGTAGATACGTATAGGGGTACGGTTTGTTTGTCCATAATATTCTCGGATAATCTGAAATTTCGACGACACTGATATCGATCGTCTATATCGAGACGCGTGAATATTTAATGAGGCAGTGGTTCTTGAGCTTTTTTGAGTCGCAGACTCTCGGGGATACCGAGGGTTCTCAGCTCGATTATCATTCCCGAACCCCGACAGAGTCGTCCGCCGGAACCTTTTCACCCTAATGAAAATTGACGTGGCACGTGGATGACGATGTTACGACGAAGAATTGGGAAATTGGGAGAAAATCCCAAGAGGGGGGAGAGAGATGATGAGGACACGTTCGCGTCGCGACGGGAGGCGCGTGCCGGCCGCCAACGCACTAGTCAAAACGCACGCAGCTCCGGTCTCCGAGTTTCGCAGAGAGGTAACGCGATGTGGATACTGCCATGAATATAACGTTCATTAATATCTCTTCGAATATCGCGCGTACCTACGCGAGTGTCGCGCGAGTTCGGAATTATATTGCGTGTCCGGTGCTCTCTCGGGACCGAGGTGTACCGGTACCTTCCCCCCCGATGCGATCGTCATCGTCGTCGCCGTGCTACCGGAAGCATCGCGCTGCTCCCGGAGCTTCCCTCTCCGGAGGAAGCGGGGAAAAGGGAGCGGCGACGGTGGCGAGTAGCAACGGGGTGAGTAGATGAGGGGGAAAAAAAGCTAAGTCGCACAAGAACCTATTTAAGTAAAATATCGAAAGGATAACGATAATCTTCTGTACGCCGCGCAAAACCGCGACAAGCGATGCAAACACTCGATGTAAATTTTACGACGTAGCGAAGTGTAAAACTGTAAATGAATGTGTTTAAATGTAATAATGCTGGGGGGGGGGTAGAAAAAGAGAATTCGACGATGGGGGGGAGGCTGGAACGACCAGCGGAGTACGGGAGGATAATTAGCGATTAGGAAAAATGAGAGAGAGGAAGAGGTAGAGAAAAGAGAGCGGGAGATTTAACGTTAAATCGAATTCTTCCGTAAAACTAAAATAACATTCTAATTTATGTGCCAAACGAAGCTTTAAAAGATTATACCAAGATTATACGACGTGGAGAAAGAGAGAAAGAGAGAGAGAGAGAGAGTGAGGGGGGAGACGAGGCGGAGCGAAAGGGAGGAATGTCGTAGCGCACTCTCGATGCTGAAAAAATATTATAGTTAATAAAGAAAAACAGAGTTAATAAAATAACAAATAAAATAAGAGCACTGTGTCGAGCGATACACGACTTTAGCGATCGAAGGCTCGTAAAGTAATCAAAGTCAAGCGTACGCGCGCCGACATGCCTATAGTGACCTCAAGACTGCGAGCTCTTCATTTCTCATCTTTGCGACCTCACCTAATTAAATACCTCGCGCATCTCGATTTCACGTGTAGCAAGAAGACACGATCTCTTTTACATAAGTGTACTTTGGGTACAGCCTCCTTTTTCGTTTTCACACATGTTTACGTGAATACTCAAGTCGATCTAAATTGATTCTCGGCTAATTTCCACGCGCGCTTGGAAGTGCTCTTGGGAGATTCCGAGGAGGGGTCCGAGGATGCTCTCTCGTCCTTGTCGCGTATCGTTCACTCGCCACTCGAAGCAAGAAACATAATCGCTGCTCGAAGAAGAAACGACGGCGACGTTCCTATGTACGCGTCGGCACGCGTGCGTTTGTACCTTGTACAAAATACCCACGCACACTAAACACGCACTCTCGCGCGATCAGCATACACATATATACACGGTGCAGTGTCGCGGATAATACGTACTCGCGGGGATGCATCTACGGGCGTGTGAAAGAAGCCCGTCGAAAGTCACGGGCCTCCTCTCGGTCACCCGCGGACGATCGCGGTGATCCGTGAGCGAGAAGAGATCGCGGGATTCTCGGCTGGATCCCGTACGTGTAGATCGGCGAGGAGGGAACTCGACGACAAAGAACGTTGATCACGGACGAACCTAGGTACATCGGGTGGACGCGACGGTAGTTACGTATCGGCAGCGTAATTAACGAGTACAATTAACCAACGTATTGATTTCGATCTATTATTCGGGTACTTTTGATACGAGGATTCTGCGCTGATCGATTTGGAGACCTGGCTACGCGAGCGATTACACTGATAAACTGTACGCGATTCCTGTTTCCCGAGGTGCGACAAAGCAACGTCGAGCTGTTTTATAAACGAATTTAAAAGCATTCTTCCTCCCATAGATGTGTTAAAGAACTTCAAGGAGAATCTCCCGATAATAATTAAGGTATTGTAGGCGTATAATCGTCGTTTGTTAGCCGTAAATCTTTAGTGAAGGAGATGTGGAATGCCACACGTGAGGAAACAAAGTCGTATTAAAAAAAAAAAGAAGAAAGACGTATATATAATCTCTCGCGTTTTCTGGCATTTTTGAGCGCCGCCGAACATACGGGGGAAGGGAATAGCGTAAGACTCGGTGATATTTTTTTACCTTTATAGTCGATCTCGCGCGATTCGATCTTGCATGACGCGAACCTTGACGAATCGCGTCGATACTAAAATGCGACGGTGAACGCGAATGAGACAGGTGATATAAGAACGTGATGACGTTCGACGTTTTTCGTTACACTTGTATTTCTTCGTAACGCAAAAGATGTTGAAACGTCTCGAAGCGAGTATTTTAGGCTTATAGCGCTTTTTGTCGAATTCGTGATTCCGCGAGCATGAGCACTGATGCAGGGAAAAAGTTCAAGACTTTCGAGAACCGCGTTTCTGGGAAAAATCATTGTGGTAATTTACGAAAGGGTCGATGATGTTTCAAAGACTTCGAAACTTCACACTTCGATATTTTGAGGCAAATAGAATAAAATTGGAATTTAGAGATCTGGAATATATCGAGGAGATTGCGTGTGGACTTTTAAGAGAAAGAAGACCGTGTCGAATGTTGAAAATTTATTTAAAAGATGGATCGATTGTATCGCAGGATTCATTTTGCTTTCTCGATTCAAACGAAATTGAAAAATTGTATGTTAAATATTTCTCGGAAAGTAAACGTTAAAATGTAAGACTATTAATGTGGTAATTAGTATGGCAAGAACACTTATTTTAAATAGAGGAGCGAGTGTATGGCTGTCCTGTTATATAAAAACTTGCGTTTTTCGGAAAGGAGTGTCAGAAACATCGTAACTTTGGGGATATATTCTAGAATCTGTCGTCACGTTGAAGCTCCAGCTGGGAAGAAACGTTACTCAGAAATCCGTGAAGAAGCATTTTCCCATCTGTGCTCTTACGCAAACACTTTATTTATTTATTCCAGCACCGGAACATATCTTCAAAGTTCGGCTTCGCGCTAGAGATACACTCTGCAGGATATTTATTTCGATATTTATTATAAAAGATCCGTAAACGTGTAAGACGTAACAAAGAACGTGCTAGTCGCGATTAAATTGCACGTGGGCTTACGCACGGTCGACTTCTGGCCAGTGTTGGACCTACGATCGAGGTGTTGATAACGTGGGATAATAATGCTAAGATACGACTGGACGAAAACTGGCTGAAGCTGCTACTACTGCTATAAACGATTAACTGCCTCTCTTTATTTACCTGTTTCCTTTGTAGTACATCACGTCGAGACGTAATGTAACACGCAACGCACACGTTGCGCCAAAGAAAAAGAGAAACTCTCCTTCGTCGAATGCGTTGAAATGTACAAAGCGAATATATTTCACGATCGTGTGTTAAACGTAAGATTTAGGTATTTTCAAAGGAAATCTCAAACATATATAGCGCATGTACCTGGGTACCCTCTTACGACACTGCACATTCATACATAGTTATATATATAATATATGTAATATATATATTATATATATATATATAATATGCGCAATATTATATATGTAATATATATAATATAAATATATATACACTTGGAATATACGCGTACGATGCGTGCTATTTATCTCAAAACGAATGTTCTCGCATAAAAGCGTATACCGGAGATAAACGAAAATGATGTACGACTTTTTTTAATCGTAGATTATTGTAAACACCGATGTAATCAGTCTATGTTTATATACGTGTTTTATATTAATGAAGAATTTACGATTCGAGAGTAACGTATAAGATGCCAAAGAGCAGAGACGTGAAGATAAAAAGAAAAAAAAGAGAAAGAGAACGAGCGTGTAGAAAATTGTGTAACGCGATACCGATAGAATTTGGAAGAATATACTCCGTTGTCTGTGACAAAAAGATGTATACAAGACACTGTCCGAACATTCCTTTTGCGTTCGCATTCGATTCTCCTGACGTCCCCTCGGTCGCACACACTCACACATTCCCGCTTGATCCGTAGATGCTAGTCCCTACCTTCGTCTCTAATTTCTTCTCTAGATTCTTACGTAAATTTTACTTTTTATTAACGAAACTAACTTTTATTAACTAACTATCCGACGTTTTCTACGCTTTTACTATAAAAAAAGTTGTAGGTAGAAAACTATAGGTTTTCCCTACTCTTGTACTCTTTTACTGTTCCCTAAACTTTTACTGTATGATCCCCGTTGGATTTTTATACGTATTTCCTAGTTCATTTCGGGAAGTCCTTGCTGTCATTCTCCGTGGACTGTCCCTTCCTACGTGGTAACTGTAGCGTGATGGGCTGCACCGCGTCCTGATGTTGCTTTCTAGACTGTGCAACGGAGTGGCCGGCGGTCGTGACCGCGGTGCTGCTGCGGTGGAAGGTGATCTTCAGGTTTGGCACGTGCTGCTCGGTGCCGGCCCAGTCGAAGTTGAAGATGGGCGCTTCCGGATGTCCGAGCGTGTCCGAGTCGGGCGTGTTGACCGGCGTGGTAGGCGTGGTGATGTACGGGCTCAGTTCCTGATGTACCACGTCTGGCACTCTCTGCAGCGCGTCCGACCACGCCGGGCTGGTACCCCAGTTCTCCAAGGGGGTAGTATCGGGCGGCGGCGGTTCAGCCGTCGCGGTGGTGATCGAGGGCGGCGCGAGCAACGCCTTCGTCGGCAGCCGCTTGTGCAGCAACAGGCCGCTCCGTTCCGCACCGCAGCAGTAGTCCCGGTCGAGGTCGGTAAGGTAATACTTGGTACCGGATACCGACAGCACGTCTGTACAACCGCTGGCGTACTGCGTGCCGTGACACTGCGCAAACTTGGCCCGATAGCCGGCCAGATGCAACGAGCTCTTGTGGTACTGCTTGTGATGGTACTTGACCGCGTCGTCCAGGGCGTGCTGCTGATGACCAGAAACCGCGCCCTGGACGCCTCTGCCCTCGTGCTGCTCCGCGCCGCTTATCGACATATCCACCGGCTCCGCGTCGTCTCGCAGAAGCCGTCTGTTGGGATAATCCATCGACTGCGCGATCTTCGAGGCATCATGCGACTCCGTCTCGGATCGGTCCGGATGAAGCGACGGCGAGAGCTGGGCATCGGTGTCGTTGGAATATGTACGAACGTAGTCCTGGGTTTGGTTGGTAGCGGATCCTGCGGAGGGATAAACGGTCCCGCGACCTTGACCGCTGGGGCAGAGCCCGTAGGTGAACTTCGTTTGGGATGAGTACTGGTACAGCCATGAACTGGAGCGCATTACTTCTGCCTCCTTGTCGCTGTATAATTATTGTATATCGCGCGATGTGATGAAAATTATTTTGAACAAATTACATTACCGATTAATTAGATAAATACAAAATTTCGTAATTTAATAAACGATTAAAAGAGATGATAAAACAATCGTAAACGTACGTGAGTACTTGATTCGTGCAAACGATTATAGGATGCTGACACTCGTCGGAGGTGTCCTTGACCTGCAGCACGCAATGGACCCAGAACCACCTTCCGGAGCGGCTTTGTAGCTTCAATAAAGCGGTAGTGGATCGTTCCTGATCAGATTGGATGACTAAAATCAAATTAAGAGAAAACAATTTAGAATACAGAAAAAGATCGTAAGAAATTTTTCTAAAGCTTTGCTTCAAACAGTCGCTGAAGAGTTTTTCTTTATTATCGAGGAGGATTCCTTGTAGCACAATTACCAGTTTGATGCTTGCAGTAGGCAGTCCTTATGGAGTCCCAATGAAGTAGATTGTACCACGATACGTTGACCAGCTCGGCGCGCGTGTACTCCAAATGACTCTCCGCGCTACGGAAGAAGAAACCTCCAAGAAAACAGAACTTTGCGGACAACCTGATTTCCTAAATTTATCAACGGCGAATTATACGTTACGTTTTATCGATATGAAGGTACTTCATGTCCATCGAGTGAATCGTAGTGAAGATATTCGTCGCTCCCTGGACGATGCTCTCTCGGGTCTCCGGCAGAACCACCGGGGTGCAGGACGCCAGGAAAACGAACTCGTTGCGATTGCAAACGGGAACGAACGGCAGAAAGTGACCCTCCACGAGAATTACCTACGGATAGAAGCGAATAATGCGCGGTATCCGCGGAAAGTGGATAATGTCTTAAAGCTAATCGGCGGTTTTCGGCTTAATCACCTTTTGATCGCCGAACCGCAGCTGCCTCCGAGAATTTCTCGACACGTTGATTCGGCACAGGAACAGCCTCCTGTCGCTGGGAATGGGACTGTTTCGGGATAATTGATTTTGCACGACCATATGATCCTGCTTGTCGATCACATCGTACACGCTGTCTCCGTGAATGAGTAAATCCTCCTGAAAATCTTTCGTCTTATCACGATTCGTGATAATGCAACATTTGCCTTGCTAGTACGGAATATTTACGCAGGCTATTGTTACATTTTTAACAATATTACTATACCATAGAATGTCCGAGATAATCCGCAGCATTTTCTGATATGTATAACAATTTTCCCTGCTGCGTCATCATCATGATAAAACCGGACATCGCCTGGAAAAGATGTATGGATTGTATCCCAAAGATTTGTAGTAAATAGCGGATGAATGCAAAAAATATGTGATTACGCGTAAAAATTATTATAAGTAATTAGTGTAAATGAATTTAAAATAATTACTTTTGAGAATCCTATATTGGGTGTTGGAATATTCGAGGACTCGGATGGGCAGTTTTTCAAAGCTGAAACGGAAAAAATAAAAGGATCAAGGTTGCCGAGATAAAACATGATATTCAAGAAAGAAATGAATAAATAAATGTTATACATTCGGCTATAGACATGTTGAAGAAACAAAATGGCATATTACGCAAGCAACAAAAAATAAATCGCTATATATCAGTATATACGTATTATACAATGTGGGTTTATTGTCGGCAAGAGTGCGATAGGCGAGAATCGTTACTTCTATTTTTATTTTATGCAACGTGGAAACGTGCGAACGCGCTTGATAAGCTCGCCTGTCTATCGCGAACTGTAAAAAAGCTATTCTTTTAGTCGCATTCCTGATTAATGTCCTAGAAATGTAAACGCAAATCCGAGAAAACGCGAAGAAAACAACTGGAAGGCTATATAGAAAAATAGCGGAGCGATCGGTTGGAAAGTATCATCGATCCGAGGTCATCAGAATGCCGCCTTCCGTCAGAATGCTAATTAAATTCGATATTCTTCAAATGTGCAGTTTTTTAGTTCTATTCCTCTTGGATTTTCTTAGACTGCGTATCGATTCCTTCGCATTCCGTTCTTATGCTTCATTGTGTCTTGGGCCTTAATCACGTGCGATAGTCCTGGGGCACGCGCGCGGGCTTCCAACGGACCGAAAAGAAAGAGAGAGAGAAAGAGAGGGGGGGAGGGGGGGAAGAGAGAAAGAGAGAGATCCATTTCAATCTCGTGCTTTTTCACGCGATTGACCGCGCGCTCGCCACCCTCCTCGCACAGGGCTTCCCCGAAAAAGTAAAGGGGGAAAGAGGTATGCACCGCGAGACGAAGGAGAGAAAGAGAAGGGTAAGGAAAAATGCGCATGCTAATGCAGCACGGCAGCGTTTACTAACGGCGCTACATGGGACTATAGTACTCGATACCGCGAGACAATGAGCGCGAGTGAGAGAGAGGGAGGGAAAGAGAAAGAGAGACGACTAGAAAGGGGGAGGTTAGGGGGCAAGGGGGGCGGAGAGGAGAACGGAGAACGGAGAAGAAGAACGCGAGAGAGGAAGGGAAGCTGCGGCGGGCTGCAGAGGAACGATAGGGAGAGAGAGAAAGAGAGAGAGAGAGAGAGAGAAAGAGTGAGAGGGGGACGCGATGCGGGGAGGAGGAGTGTGGGTTACAGGAGCGTGAGAGTGTTGTTGCAAAGGCCGACAGGTCAGCGGATCACCCGGAACTCGCGCTTAGACTCCGCTGAGTTTGAACGCGCGCCGGCCGATCTTGCCTTCTTGCATCGCTTCGCTTCGCTTTGCTTTGCGCTCTCGCCTCGCCTTTCCTCTCCTCTCCTCTCTCTTGCGAGTCTCTCTCGTTGTTGGTACCCACCGGGATACCGCGTTCCCCGCCGTCTCTCCCTGTGTCTACGAGAAGCTTACAGCCGGGTAACCCGACCGACTCCCGCAACCGAATAGAAATTCTCCTTTGCGCGGATCGTTTGAGCGGGTCACCAGCCGATTACGGCCGACGAGGCGAGGAGAGATCGAGGGCCGAAAGCGGATTCTCCAAATTCGGCAGATATTTCGGATTGGGAGCGTTTAATCGATAATGCGAGGGTAGCCAAGGAATCCGCGATTAACATAATAACGAACGCTTTCTGTATCGGGCAGATAAAATTCAGAATCAAATGGCATTTTGCAACCTCCGCTTTTACATATTTTCTTGTTACTTGTTACAAAGCGGTGCACTCTTCATCGAGATAGATCAATACCAAAATTATATCAAAACATCAATGACGACATCGACAAAGTTTCAATCATTCCCATTTTCAACATTTTAATTATCAATAGTTTTACAATTGTTTTTCATCGATTGTTATACAATTGTTTCACATCGCATTATTGAGATAATTCTCAAAGATTCCTCGTTTAAAGAATAATTTCAATGATTTTAATCTCTCGTGCATATCTTTTCATTAAAGTAACAAAAGATGCAGATACTATTGTCAATAATGATCGCAACGATTTATTATGTTATTTATGCCTGGTTATACTTAATCGAGAATCACTCTTAAGAGCATTTTTACATACGATAGAAACTTATTAATAATTCTTAAGCAACAATAACATTAATTTGGCGTGTGATGGCCTGTACAATGTATCCCGATCATTACGATACAACATAGTACGCCGAGTACCAATGCGCTCGCTGAAATATCAGAGTACGGACGCGGGGAATTGCATGGCACGAGCGCTTGCCGGCATTGAAGTCCCGGCCGATGGATGTGAATTACTGTAAAGATATAGTAATCGCGATACGCCGATGGACGCGCTTTATCACCGTTCCTTATTTTATGGAGTAACAAGTTGTAACCTGGTGCGACGCGACGCGCGTATCATATCGCAATTTCGATATTAAACGCACAGGTAAGCCGTAACTTTTCAATAATTTAACGGTTCTCAGGATAATAATAGTTATCCTGAAGTCACTATCAAATTTATGTCCAACTATTTTAATATTTAACTTTCTAACTTTCAACTAATTTAATACTTAGTTTTAGGTTAATATTTAATCGACTTTAATATTTAATTTCGTTGATTACGATCGATATAGTGTGAATTTAATATCTACTCTAATATTTAATATCTACTCTAATATTGGTGACTTTTTTTATAACACATACTGTAAATGAAAAATCATATTCAGCGGTTGGCTATTAGTGTTTCAACGTTTTTACATTGCAGCTGAAAAGTTTAAAAACGCTCGGCAATAAATATTGCGCGTCGCTTCCGACATTATGAATCTCTTTTACAACTACCTTTTCATATAAAAACTTGCTAAGCAGAAGGAATCTGGTCGCAACTTCGAGACACGTGAGAAGGGAGAGAGCTTTAAGGTTTTAAAAGCGTGGGCAAGCTCGCCGTTCGCCGTACCTTGCTGAAAGTAGTTGGCTTTACGCAGGAACACGCAGACCAAGGCCATAAGCTGCAGCTGGGAAAGCCTCTGGCGTGTCGAGGGCGGTAACGGCAGTAAGTCACGTAGATTCGCGATTTCGGCGTTTATCAGGTCCCTTCGAAGTTTGCTGGCGCCTTTCGTAGATTTGCTCGCATCTATCCTTCAAGCACACGCTGACGTTACCGTCAATTGCCGCGGCACGCGCGTACGACACGCACGTGCGTGCCGCGTCGTACGGTCGTACGCGTCATGCATTCATTCCGGTCTATCGTTTCGCGAAACCGCTGATGGTCACCCACTGTCCACTTCAACATCCCGGAACCGTGACATCTCGTACTTCGGCGAGGAGCGCCCCGAGTTCTCTGGGACGCCCGCCCCGCATCTCGGCGGTTGCGAGGGTGAACTCACCCCCGAATCGGCGCGAGGAGAACCAACGACCGGTGGTTCTCCATTCAATTTCTCGTGATTGACGTTATTTTTACTAGATTTCATTCAGTCGGAGAGTAACACAGAGGACTTTAGGGTGATCTTTAACGTATCGTATCGTGCATTCAAAGGAATCGCCGAAGTACGGAACGACAATTCCAACGGCGACGACGACGATGACGACGACGACGACGACCACGACGGCGATGATGAGGAGGGTGCTGGACCGCGCGACCGTAACTTACCGATTGAACATATTTCGGTGGCCAGGAAGACATCAGTGGTCGATCACTGGTGGACAACGAGCGGGAGGACATCCGGGTCGGCAGGTTCTCGCGAAACTGCGGCTACGATCTAACATCCGGGTCATAACGCGCAACTACACTGAACACGTGGATGGACTGGCGGAGGCTGGTTCTCCTACCACCACCAACGTCGGCGCTACCACCTCCTCCTCCTTCTTCTTTTTCTCCTCCTCCTCCTCCTCCAACATCTCCTCCTTCACCGCCGTCACCTCCTCTTCATCCACCTACTACTTCGTCTTCGCCGCTTCTCCGTCCTCCTCTCGCTTTCGCTCGCGGTACCGAGGTCTTTCCTCTTCCTCCGCCTCCACCTCCTCCGCGCCGGTTAATCCGTCGGTCTTGCTTTTACGTTTGCTCGCTGCATTTACTCGCTCGCTCTTAGGTCACGATCGAGAGCGCGGAGTCCTGGTACCTCTACCACCGCCTCTATCGTCGCCACCACCTCCGCTACCGGTTGCACCGTCTCTCTTTTCTGCATGCGGTTTCTGCGCGCGGCTCGCAACTGTCGCTCGGCTCGACTTGAGAAATTTTCGGAAACTATTGTGCAATACGCTAACTGCGGTTCGGACCTGCTCGACTAACAAATGGACAAACGAAAACGTCGGTCGCGTGCCGACGTTAAGAATTGCAAATTGCGAAACAACAAATATATATGCTAAATTGTCAGACTGATTAAAAACCCTTAGTTTTATAATTTTATAAACTTAAATACAAGAGAGTTGGAGGAAGTTTCTTTTAAAACCTCGACTTTTTTTATATCATGGTAATTATTACACAGAGATTTTATAATTTAGAGAAAAATTTGCATTTACTGACAATGTTGCGATTATAATAGTCGTGAAAGTGTAGATCAGTTTTAATGTCGGATATCGTACACGGAAGTGTATAATTTGATTTAAGCTCTCGAGGGGGCCGCCGGTCATTGCACTCCAACGTGTTGGAAGTCGCCGAGCACCCCCTGGTTTAAATACCGTTGGAACTTTGTCGGCGCAAATCCTGACATTCTCCTCTTTCCTATCGAGTAATCAAATTCTTATCGAGCTATCAAAATCTTGAAAGAATCATAAATTCGTTTAATCTTTACGATCTTTATGATTTTATTAACAGCATTTTTGCGCATGGAATAACAAATGGAAGGCGGAACAAGGAAGAGGTATTTCTTGTTTCTTTCAGAATAAATCTTTATTTCAAACGTTTTAGGAAAAATATTACAACGTCGTGATCAAGAAAAATCGATACGATCGCGTCTGGAAGACCGCGATCGATTCGTAACATCTATTACAATCCATAAAAAATTTCCTGCCCCCTTCTGCCGACAAAATGGCGGACGCATCGCTCGATAGATCGCCCGCGATATCAATTCCCTATTCGATGGCCAATCGAAAGGCGGACGTCGCGCAGCAACTTGATCCTGCTCGCCGGGCGATCGTATTGGCCGGGACGAGCCGCGCCGTCCAAAAGTCACCGCGCGACAGCCAATCGGATCGTCGGACAGCCGTCGCGTCGTGGAAACGCGGCGGCGCTGCAGTTGACGAACGCGGCGCGGCGCGGCGCGGCGATCGGCCAAAGGTCGCGAAGTGTGCGCGCGTTTGTGTGTGCGAACTGCGATCGGATGGCGTGGCCGTGCGAACTGCGACTTGCTTTGATTGACTTGCTTGAGCTCCGTGCATTTGAGAGGTTGTGCACACCGAATCTGCACGAGAAATGACGGCGCACGATCAAATGCGAGCTATGCTCGACCAGTTAATGGGCACAGGACGAAATGGTACATACGTTATCTCGCTTCTCGCATCGTTACGGCACGCGGCTCGCGTAGTGAGTGATGGAGGACCGAGTGCGGGGTCCCCGAGTTGGAAACGCGAGACCGCGGCCATACTTGTTAACAATCTAACGCCTACCCGTTATATACTTGTCTACCTGACGTACCGTCACCAATAAATCTGGGCTTGCTTGCAGGTGAAAATAACAAATTTCAAGTGAAATACTCCGACTCGAAGGTCTGCAAGAGTTTTTTGCTGGCCTGCTGCCCCCATGAAATCCTCTCGTCGACGGTGAGTATAATATTCCGTAATGCAACGAATCCAAACACGAATGACACACCGTTGGCACTGTGCGCAGAGAATAAATGCACCCTATATATATATATATATATATACATACATACATATATCTACACGTACACATACGGATTTTTGCCGTTATTTGTCTCAATACCGAAAGTAAATTACAGTTATTTCCCCTTTATGTCCCCTCGCGTTTATTTGGTTATTTCGTAAATTCGGTTGACACTGATTGCACGATCTATTGCTCAATCTGTTTTTTCTAGTCGATATATTATCTATTGATGATATTCCCGAAACGGATTATCATTGTCATCTCATACTCCTTCACAGTTCACACTCACAAGCTTTAATTTTCCAATCAACCTCTTAACTCGAGGCATATATGGGATGAGGGTCGGGATCGAACCCAGACTCGTTGACTACGAGTCAATCGCTCTCATACAGAGCCACGGGTCACCCCTTATCAGCATAATATTATTAACTATAAAATTATTATTGTGCAATAATGTGTTAATACAAAAAGGAAAGACAATCATGCGGAGATTTTTTAATTTTTAATTCCGACTTATTTTTAAATCAGTTTTAAGATAGTTTAACAAACAGAAGTATGTCATAAGTGACATACAAAAATAATAGAAATGATAATGCGTTTTATTATTTCTTGATAAAAATAATTTTACTCTATTGTTAGTATTGTATTAATAGATATTATTGATGAAGTCAAAATTGAATACAGCATATAGAATAATGTAAACATAATTCTCCTATAATGTCTGCAATAAATAGTTGAATATTTAATTATGTATGCATACCCATACTCAACCATAATGTTCACTAAACAGTCTGTGTGCAAAAATATAAATATTATTATATTACTATTCAAAAGCATAAATGCAAAACAACTAATAAGTGAGCAAACTACATATAAAAAAATAAAATAAGAATAATTTTTCTTAAGATAATCAAAGCCACTTTTTAAACAAAATTTGGAATTTAATATGCAGCCTTTTGTTGTTATTTATAATACGTATATTTTATAATCGAATTGTAAAGACTTGAAATGTATTCACCAGCTCGTTACGTCATCTCTCATTAATTCGCCTCATTTTCCCTGATTGCACTATTTGCTGAGTCAGACCGTAATCAAATCCATTTTAACAGTATAAAGGGCAATAAATTGATAATGTAAGGTCGCGTCTATATTTTGCTACCACGATCATAAATATGCACATTGACTTGTTTAGCACTGTATATTACACACATATAAGGCTGGGTCTACAATAGGGTGTAGTAAGCTTCAAGCTCTAAGAAATAGACCAATCACAGTCGATTATTCTCTTCAAATTCTACTGTGATTGGTCAATTTTCTTAGGTCTTAAAAGTTACTACACCCTATTGTAGACCCAGCCTAATACACATACACGGACACGTTACATGATTAGAGTATCCCTTCGCATTGTACAGAAGTGTACCTCTATTTAAAATTAAGTAGGAGAATGTATGTAGAATACACTGATTAGCTGTTTCAAATGTAAAAGCTGAAGAGCGTTTAAATACGTATTCTTTTATGAATTATTATTTGCCCATAGAACTTATTGTTAGACAAACTTAGAATAGACAGATCCGTATACAGATAGATTTACCACGAACATTCCATTCGCTAGCGCTTTTTCCTCTTTACTTGTGCCAATCGGTGTGCTCAATACGACACGTAGGCGTTAAGTATATCCGTAGAATGTAAGAACGTCCTTTATGGGACTTAATAAGCGAATTTAAATAAGGGATAAGTGCCGCAGGGGAGGCGTTTCGCCTTATTTATCCGACACGTACCTCAGGAATTGATTACGATCAATTCACACTGGATACCGTCGAAGTGCAACACGGGGCAGGCATTTTAATCGTACTATTGTACACACAAACGTAGATCTTCGGGCTTAGAGCAGCCAATGTACTTTTACGTGGTCTGGAAGTGCGAGCTCGAGAGAATATCACACAACCACGTTCATTTCATATCTCTCCTTCCAAGCCGCGGAACACAAGTCTTGCCTGTTTTATTTCCCGAGAATGCGTTGTGGATCCATGTATATATATATCTAATATGTACTGAGAATACTGCAATCCTCATCGCAATGATATCGGGCAGCACAGGTGATTAAAGATGAAGACGCAATCGCACGTAACGTTCTGCATATATGCGGTCGATCGAGCAACACTTTTATCAGTTATACGGCATACGGTTAATGATACATAGGCGAGCTGTAATTAATACTCTGGTACTGCTTCGCGCATTTCAGTGCATCTTGTGCGAATTGGTCACAGGGGGTGTTTGCCATCTCTCTCTCGCATTCTCCTACACGTGGCTGCCTGAACGACCCCGGTGTGTCTCGAGTTTTGTAACAAGATCGATGTTCCGATATATGCGAACGTGTTTCTCCGCCGTCTGGAATAGTGTCAAGTTGTTTCTATTACAGCTTATTACAGTCTGCGTGACAGACATTTTAAAAGTTCTATTCCACCATGCGCTCTTTCTCTTTCCTCCCTCATTCTCTTTCTCATTATCTCTCTATCTCTCAGGCAGCTACTAACGTAGGAAAGTTTCTTTACTCGGGAAATGCCAGCGCTCGCTCTAAGCGCAGTTGCTTTTTAATCTTTAATCAGCCAATTCTCAATGCCATCTGCAGATATCGGAATTTATTTTACATAAGTATCCGTAAGCGTACGTGTGTAGATCTCGAGGGCCTGTCGCTGGCATTGATTGATGCTGAAGGATCTCGAAAGGTTTACTAAGTTTTCTTATATCGGATTTATAGAACGATTCTCTCTATTACAGAAGTAAGGAGAGTTTAAAGTTGGTAATTAATTTCATATCGGACAGATTTATTATCTCTGATTAATTTATTCTTTTTTTTCTTAGAATGAACGATGTCACTTATTTATTTCCATCAATCTGTGTCCCTCGCTTTTATTTCTTTTCAAAGATTTTAATTTGATTCTCCGCGAGTTTACAAGTACATGGCTTGAATAAGGAAGACGTGAATATACCTCATTCTGCTTTCGGCCGCCTTTATCCTCGATCAACCTAGATTGCATTCAGATTCAAATTCCGGATGATGTGCAATTCCGATATAACTGGCAAATATAAAGCAGTTAACGCAATTACACAGATACTAGCAACACTACTTTCTATTGCATAATGAGCATTAAAAGATCTAACGTTTTTAGAATGTGACATTTTGTAGAATAAAAATCGTTTAAATCGAATCAGTTGTGCATTATGTCGTGAAATATATGAGATTATATTGGAACGTAAACGGTGGGAGATAGCAAACACCCCTGAAGGTTTCGCGATATGATTTTCATAACGAGGACCGTTAAAATCGAAAATGATATTAGAAAGCAAAAAGAAAGGCAAAAAGTAAAGAAATATTTAAAAAAAACACGATGAAAAATACTAACGGCAATCGCTCGAACGAGAAGTATGCTGATACGCAGATCCACTAATGTCAACGTAACTACAGTTCTATTTCCAGAGTCTCTGGAAAAAGCAATTCCAATCAGATCCATTGTACAATATTGTTGCGAGTATTGTCCGCTCATATGTCCGTGTTGTACTTGTCACTCTCACACGCGCGTTACTGTAAGTACTGAAAACGAGAAGAGGACGTACGTATTACATCTACAATTTGATTTACCTTTACCATAATTCAAGCGCTAGATATACATATATACATGCATATCTATATCTATATCTATATATATATCTCTATATATATTAATTCGATACGAGAGACGTAAAGGCGGGTTGCCTCAGCCCCTCTACCGGTTTTCCACACGGTGGTGAGGCTGAGTAATAATGCCGAAAGAATAAATTCCCAGACCCCCCCGAAAAGGCCTGTAAACAGTGAGTCGGTGAGTAGCGTCATGCTGATTCATGAGACGATGTCTTAATGTCGCTTCTTACTAATAATGCCGTTTACGGCAGGTAGGAATGAGAAGTTTACTTTGAGAATGTGTGTGAGAAAATATGTATCATCCTGTGGAAGTATGGGTGCAGGAAATGAAGCAGTGATCTGTAAGTAAAAGGTTTGCGAATTGCCAAGTACCTACGACGTTCGGTCGCTGTCGGTTTCTTTCTTCGCGCCGGAGGGTTTTTCATCAGGGGAGGATCTTTCCATCTCGATTTTTCTCCGTTTTAAGAGTGCAAAAACAAGGAAAAATTTCCGATCTTCTCGCGCCGATTCCGCAGTTGCCGTTACGTGAATCGGTGTAGACTTAGAGATTAATATAAATTTTTTTTTAATTATGAAACGCGGCCTTAAATACAATTGCGACGATTAAGATTTTTAGCAAAGTTCTTTTAAAGAACTCGTTCGCGCGGTATTTATTAATACCTTTGGCAATTTGCAACATCCAAACGTGTCTCGGCAAGAGAAAATATGAGAGGTGGCATGACGCAGAGAGACGTCTGATTAGGCGGATTAGTACAACAAGCGCCAGTTCCATTAGAAAAATTTCCTTCAACCATTGGATGTGTACGTATTGAATCCGTTTTTTTTTCTAAAAATTCGTTTAGCAGCCAACGTAAGACACGATTCGTGCCGTACGTAAAATAGTATAAACCATTATAGGCTGTAAGTTCTCTTTCGTAGAAAAAAATGAACATTATGAAACTTAAGGTGTGTGCTGATTATAGCCTCATTGCCATCGCATTCTCGTGTCAGGCGGAGAACTGTTGCCACCCTGTAAGTGAAAACAACAAACTATTTATCTGTACAAATCTGCATTTCTACTTTTACATGCGATACTAGATCGCCTGACGATCTCGATCGCTTCGTTATTGTACGCTCTATCCTAGCCCGTGCAGGAAGACGGACTTACGTTTCCATGAGTTCACGTAAAAAGAATGAAAAGAACAAAAAAAAGATAAGAAAAGTTATACCTATTGGACCGTCTTATCCTAAGGATATAGGCGATATAAGCTCGGAATTTTTGTCGTATCATCTCTGTCTCTCTCCTAGATTATCGATTCGTGCTATTTTCCAGTCGCGGCACCGCGACCAAGTACGTTATATTCTTGTCAAATAAGAAGTATTTCGTAAATACGCAATGTTGGGAAGGGTCTCTAACTCGTATAACGCATAGAATCGGCCCGCGTACGATCGGAGGGATCGTAAATCTAATCATAATTTGATTTGTAAATCGTAGCGCATGGACCTGGGAGAATGCCCCCAGATTCACGACTTGGCCCTACGGGCTGACTATGAGGCCGCGCAAAAGAAGAGGGATCACTTCTATGATATTGACGTGAGTATTAATCTTATCGCATTAAAGTTATAATTATTTCTGTAACTATATAACATATTTAATTCGTCCATTGATGAGTTTCTTCGGTCGAACGCGGCGATTGTTTGTAATTTGCGTTCGGTTTATGATCATCGAGAAGTTCTAGAATTTCAATTGAAATTTTGACGCGTTTTTCTCGAATTTCCAGGCGATGGAGCATCTTCAGAACTTCATCGCCGACTGCGATCGCCGTACGGAGCAGGCCAAACAGCGACTGGCGGAGACGCAGGAGGAACTGAGCGCGGAAGTAGCAGCGAAGGCGAACAACGTCCACGTGCTCGCCGAGGAGATCGGTAAGAAACTAGCCAAGGCTGAGCAGCTCGGTGAGGAGGGCTTTGTCGAGGAGTCGATGAAGCTGATGGGCGAGATCGACGAGCTGCGCAAAAAGAAGAACGAAGCGGAGCAGGAGTATCGAAACAGCATGCCGGCATCAAGTTATCAGCAACAGAAGCTGAGAGTATGCGAAGTCTGCAGCGCATATCTTGGGATACACGATAATGACAGACGGTTAGCGGATCACTTCGGTGGGAAACTGCATCTGGGCTTCATCAAAATCCGTGAGAAGCTTGCTGAACTTCAAAAGACCGTCGAGGAGAGGCGTAAGGAGAAGCGCGAATCTATGCTCGACAGGAGACGGGACAGAGACAGGGAAGACCGCGACAAAGACCGTGACAGGAACCGCGGAGGAGGATTGGGCTACAGAGACCGCGACCGCGACAGAGATCGCGACCGTGACCGTGATCGAGACCGTGACCGTGACCGCGATCGTGATCGCGACCGTGACCGTGACCGCGATCGCGATCGTGATCGTGACCGCGATCGCGATCGCGAGCGTGATCGAGACCGGGAACGCAGAGACAGCGGTAGGAGAAAGTCACGATCTCGCAGTCGCAGTCGTGGAAGAAGGTTTGTAGATTTCACATTTCTGATCATAACGAGTTGAAAATGAGTAGATTACTGTTTCAAATCTAAGTGAATTAAAATTAGCGTATAGTAAAATTTTAATACATATCTCCCATTGCCTCACAATGTTTTAATGTGTCTTGTTCCAGATCAAAACGGTCTCGCAGTGGCAGCCACAGCCGTCGATCTCGTTCTCGTCGTAGTGGATCTAACGACCGTAAGAGATAAGAGACAAGATGTATAAGGACTATGCTCAATGGTTTCTTTTTCTTCCTCACCCGCGCACTTTCATACATGTAATGTGTAACACCAAGTCGTGCGCACGAGACATTTGCGCCGATCGTCCGTAGCAAATGCGATACTCCATTTTGACATAATCTTTGTACATTACTTGTCACCTAATCGATATGTTAATGCGACATGCTATTTATGCCGAATCTATTCCTACTGAAATATGTCTTAAATTTTGTTTAGCTCTACTTTATATATAATCTATTTTGGCTTTAAAAATAATTTTAATCCACTGTAAATAAGAATAGCTTAAGTACAACTTGTATTGGCAGTTGTTACATGTTTACCATATTTGAGCATATACAATAATAAATAGTGACAGCGTAAGTAATGCCCTCGTTATATTATTCTCCAGTTTACGCAGAATATAATTAAAAAACGTTAAGAAACATTAAGTCATAAAAGTAGTAATTTTCCAGTTTTAAAGTGACAAAACTCATTTGATACTAATTTCCTTCATGTTATTGTGGTCATATTCAATATTAGAACATTATTTGGAAAAAAATACGGACTAAATTTTGAAGTGGCATGTATATTAAAATTTTGTGTGTGATATGTGTACGAGAGCGGGAGGGGGGTGGCGCGCTTGACGATTGAGACGACATCTTCTGGCTGTAATATTGAATTAAAAAGATAATTTCTCTAGCATGAAGTATATAGACGATGTAGTTCGTAAAGTCTAGCCTAGATTGGACTGAATTGTCCAATGAACTCTATAAGATGTCCGAGACTACGCGTAACAACAATTAATAGTAGATTATTTCGTAATGAAAATCCTAATATCAAAATATCGAGGTTAATAGTTTTGAATGAGAAATGTTAAAATTGAGGCTAGTATAAGAAAGGCTTACTCCAGTATGGTATAAAGCTCACTGGAATTTTCTTGACTTACAGGCACAACAAAACCAATCACACTTCCGGTCTAAAGAACGTTATACTGGGAGCTTTCCAACAAGAGACACTGGGTGCTTTCCATTTAGTGACACAAGTCGGCACAAGTCGACACAAACGTCGTTCTATCTTTCTTGACACTCAAGAGAGTAACAAAGACAGAATGACACTTGTGTCGACTTGTGTCATTAAATGGAAAGCACCCACTGTGTTACACAAAGGCATCTCATTGGCTACATATTATCTTAGATAATGTTTTAGATAATGTGTAGCCAATGAGATGCCTTTGTGTAACACGGTGTCTCTTGTTGGAAAGCTCCCACTACCATGCGTTTTATGCTACGTGTGATTGGCGGCGGCGATAACAAATGCGTAATGAACTTGCAACGTCCTGTATTTACAGCCTTCTCCAAATTCGCCGTCAATGTTTTTGTTACACGAAAGTTTGAATCTTCGTTTGTTGAAGCGGCTCGAAAGTAGCGAGACAAATGTCGATCGACCGGTATTGTTACTCCACTTTGCTACGTTGCTCATCGTTCATTATGGTAACGATGGAATGTGTATAAAAGCAAACGACTGTTGCACTTGAAGTATAGTCATATGTGGAAAGTACCTCGGCGGGTGTTATTATGTGCAATTAGACGCTTCGGACAAAGACGAAGAGAGGATGTTGTCGACTCCAAAAACAAAAGGGGGCCTATTTTTGGCTTCATCCCTCTGCGATGGACTTGAGGACAATAACATAAGGTATACAGGATGATTGTCATAACAAATATATAAATTTCCATAATTGCGTTTGTCTTGGGTTTTTAAGAAAGTATAGAAAATCATTAATTTAACTTATAAATCTTTTCTGTGCAGGCAAGTGGCAACTCTTTTGCTAAACAAAGATGCGGATCCTAATATCTTGATTCCAACACACGGAGTTACTCCGTTTCACTTAGTTATCGGCAATGATTCGGAAGAATTTGCAGAAAAAGTGACTAAGTTGTTCTTACGTCATGGAGGCAATCCCAACGTGAGGTATAATTTAAACTATAATTATAATAATCCTTCATATATATGCAAGCACAAATACAACAAGTGCAATATATTTTTAGAGCAAATGACGGAATGACTCCGGTTCACGTAGCAGCAGCTTGGGGCAGAATAAATATATTGCAGTTACTTTTGGCGAATGGTGGTGATCCATTATATTTGGACAATGACGGACGTAGTCCGTTTCACTATGCCTTTGATGGGAAATATTTTAAAGCTGTGACGATGCTTGCAAATCACTGTGAGAATTTTCAAGATGAGGATGATAAACCAAAGTATAAAATGGTACTTGGTAAGTAGTCTCTATAAGCACTTAATCTATAGACAATCTTGAATTACTATTTATTATCTTTGCTCTTAATATTGCAGACAAAGTTTTAGTTACTAATGGGGATGTAGTTGCCGAGTATGTTGCATCGACAGATACGGTATTAAATGTAGATAACATGACGCAGAAGAGTGCGCTTACCGATTCTTCCAATTGTAAGCCAAACTCTTCCTCGATGATTGTAGACTCCAGCCGTGTGCTAGTTATTGAAACTAAGTACAAACTACGAAATAATTTAGATGGATGTCCCTCTAGAACTAATCATATGCCGACTGTTCAAATACAGAATAATCTTATATGGACTGATAAGAAAGAAGTCTCAAATTGCTCGTTTGCCGATCTCGATTTTGACTTTGCGAATCTACACCTTTCTGATGTTATGCAAAAAGAAAAGTGCCTCGTCAGTCAAATCATTAATCATCTCTCGTCGTCATTAACAAGTAATTGCACTATTAATGAGACCTTGCACAATTACAAAAGAAACAAACAAGAAGAAAGCAGTATTGCAACAAGCAATTCTGACACATCATTCCATCTAACGAGAGATGCAGATGTATGTTATAAATATAAAAATAAAAAATCAAATTCTCCATGTAAAATAAAAAACAAGCCTAATAGAGATATCTTAAAACATAATACTCCGAATATGAGAAGACAATATTCAAAGTATAAAATACAAAACAATTCCAAGAAAAAGTACAAAGATATCTCCGATAAAATTTCTCTAACACCAACTCGTATTCTGGACAGTTCTATCATTAGTATGTCACCGAACTTTAATACACCTAGTCATAGAAAGAAAAGAAATACTTCTAAAACTCTATTAACACCATCGTATATTTGCAATGATTCTATTGTTAGCAAATCATCTAATTTTACTCCAGTTTGTACGAAGAAGAGAAATCTAATAAAGACGTCACATGTGGACGATTATTCCATGAAAGTTAAAAAATCTCCCAAATTCAAAACTCAAATGCAATGCCCTGAATTTAATTGGTACAAAAAACATGCCGCTCAATCAACACCAAGAAGAAAGAAACGATCAATATACAAGTTTTACTCTGGCAAAAAAAGATTTGATCGTTATCGTCATGAAAGCGATGTTACTTCTGATGAATTTACTTCCAATAATATATTAAAACCAGTTGATTTGGATAAAACAATCTTTTTCAAGACAGTTGAAGATATTCACTATGATATTCTAGATACGAGTAGTGAACTTTCATCATCAAATTTAAAAAAATCTTTAAAAATAAAACGAAATCAATATAACCATTTGGCAATAAAGTTGGATGAAGGAAGATATGACGAGAATGATGTAACAGATAATAATAGTAATGCATATCTTTTAGACGCAAGTAGCAGTTTCAATCAAATTGAAAAAGAAAACGAATCTGTTAACAGTTTGAGCAATAATAAGAAATATGTAAAATCTGAAAATAATGAAGTAAATACTCGATTTATAACAGTCAGAAAAAATATATTTAATACTGAAATACTGGAAAAATCAATAGACACTAATAATATAAAATCTACATATACAACTGAGCCTGACTCGTTGCATAAGGAAAATTTGGTAGATTGTGTTGATTGTGATACTAAGAAATTATTAAATGAAGATTTAAATATGAATATAAGCAAGACTTGTAATTTACATGCAAAAAATTGGTACAGTGATAGATCTCACGTATTTCCGTTACATAAATCGCCAGAAAATGATTCACTGCCTGCTGCGAATTTACCTATACAATGTAAAAAACAAATTTATTTGCCGGACTCTCAAATATCATGTTCCTCAAGAAGTACCGATTCCAAAAAGATGAAAGATTTCCTGGAAGTAAAAAATTTAGACGTGCATAAAGCTGAAGATAACTCGTGAGTACAGCACAGTATACCTTAAGAACAATATCATTCTAAAGAACAATTACTTGAATATTATGAATTGTAGGTCTCTGCTTTCATATGTCAGTACTCAAGAATATAAATATGAAGATCCAGAAGAAGGTGTAGTTTTATTAGAACGGCGACTTTGTGTTACACCATTTAGGTAAGTTTACAATTATAATTTTTATTTTTATTTTATAATCTGTATTAAGATGAATCATTGAAGCATATCGCATCTCTTTATTTGTAACAAGGAAAGTCCACTTTATTATCTTATCAAATTATCGAACTATCATTTCATATAAATTAGTAAATTATCTTATCAATTTTTCAGTACTCCCAATAGAAGTGAATGTGATGTTAGAAGCAAAATGGCTATGTCTGGTAAGCTAGAAATAATTTTAATATTATTAATTAAAAGATTATTATATCGATAGAATTGGAAAATAATTTGTCTATTACAGGTGCTTCAAGTACATCCACTTTTCAAAATTTACCAGAAGAAATACTATTTATCGATGATATTGCTCTTAGACAAGAGCTTAAACAGCTTGGTGATCAACCTGGTCCAATAACTAATACAACTAGACAGCTTTATCAAAAACGTCTTTTGCGTTTAAGAAATATCAAGGATGCTAATCCTACTTCATTCATACCAAATCTACAGAATGCTCCAAGAAATCAGACTTTAAGACTAAGCAACAACATCAGACCTTATTTAGAGTTTGGAGATTGGTTAAATCATTTGAATATCTACAAAAGTTTGGAGAAGCAAATATTTCAAGAATTTGCATCGCCAGATCCGTCTCGGAGATGGCGCGAAGGCACGTCAAAAACATCTTTTACCTATTTGCTGTTAGATCCACGTATAACGCAGGATCTGCCAAATCGCACTGTACACCTTACAGAATCAGAAATTTGGTTAATCTTTCTTAATGCTATATTTTACATTGGTAAAGGCAAACGTTCCAGACCTTTTGCACATCTCTATGACGCTTTTAAGACATGGGCGAATAATTTAACCAGTACAAATAGAAAAACTAATTGCATTCTTGATATATGGAACAACGATCACGGTGTGATCTGTTTGCATGTTTTTCAAAATATTATTCCAGTAGAGGCTTATACAAGAGAGGCTGCTATGATAGATGCAGTAGGAAAAGAATACTTGGGAAATTCCAAAGGTGGTAAATACTACGGCATTGCGGCAACGTGGAGTATGCAAGAAAAACAGGAATTTGGTAGATACTTATTGTACAAAGCTTTACAAATTTTTATGCAGGAGGGAGAGAGTCAGCTTTTCCCTTACAATTTATAATACAAGCGAAGTAAGATAGATGTAATATAACAAATCAATTTTAATATCGCATCAGACTTTATTTATATAGATAGAAAATAAAAATTTATATTGTATATTAATTTTTTGATGTGCAAAAATGTGACGATTAAATAAGAATTCACAGAATATATATTAATTGCGTGCAATTTGATAAAGTAAATATATAGAAATAAATATGTGCAAAATATTTTTAAGGCGAAAGAAATGCTCGGTGCAAGATCCGCGTTGAGTGAGAGAGTGAATTAGGCTAAAAATAGGGTACATTAAAATCATGTATATCTATTGTAACAACTAGACATCGGATTTTTCATATGCAGATTGGTGGAAAAGAGCAATTAAAATAACTAAGATTATGTTATTTATAATATCCAACATATTTATACTGCAACATGTTAGGTATAAATATGTTGGATATTATAAATAACATAATCTTAGTTATTGATTGCTCTTTTCCACCAATCTGCATATGAAAAATCCGATGTCTAGTAACAACCAATATATTCATTTAATTTGTAACAAAACGTAGAATTATATGGTATTTAAGCTTTTAAAATAAATGGACAAATTGAGTACATGAGCAGTTAATTTATATAGACAGATTTAACAATTATCTTTGTACATTTATTAATACATGTTTCGCAATGTATAATTAACTGTGTAAAGTGAATTAAATATAGTACTTTTTGGCCAAGAAACCTTACAAATACTACAAGTATGGCCTGTCAGGTTCTGTGTTTTTTGCTTTCTTGTCTCTGCTCCTAGGATACCACCTGTGCTTAGTGGTGTACGTGATTTTCGCTAGTTCTTCCACGACTTGATACGGTTTCTTTTTCCTGAAAACATCTGCGACGTCTTTGTCTCCGATGCACAGTACAGAGGTGTCAGGTTTTTCCTTTGGCAGAGGTAAGGAATACTCGTACGGAAACGGTTTTTCCGGATGCCAACAAACAATCATACGATCGTCTTCCGTAAATATTACCGCTTCCGGAGGTAGAGTACTGTATTTAGCGTGTCTCGTAGAGCGGGCGCAAGCTCGGATCGTGCGTAACACAGGATTCATCTGCCGTGACAAATCGCGATTAATAACACATTAAACTCCTAACTTGTACCTTGCATTTTAACTCTTCAACAAATATAATTAGTCGCGTAACGTAACAATCTTCCGTAATAATATTCTCAGTCAGTTTAAGCAATCATTCGCACTTCATACCTTGTGTTGTTTTAATTTCGCGTTTCAATATATATTTTCACGGATTTTTTTTCTAAGGAAGAGGAGTTTTAAGCCGGGTCTACAATGAGTCGTTAGTCGTAAGTCGTAAGCAAATTGGCCAACCACAGTCGATTATTTCAAGAATATTGGACTGTGGTTGGTCAATTTGCTTACGACT
>NJRQ01000384.1:14620-54737 GCA_003063805.1 Aphaenogaster ashmeadi | reverse complement strand
ATCTGAAAAAAGCAACTTTGAAAAAGTGATGAGTTTCGGAACGCAAATGTAAAAAAACGATGAGTTTTGGAACGCAGAAAGTTGACAGCAGAAACCTCTTCTGAAAAAACTGAACTATAGGTTCTTTGTTTTCCCGAAAGAAGTCTGCTGTCGACTTTCTGCGTTCCAAAATTCATCAAAAAAGAATTTCCATCGAATTTCTGCTTTAATTGCATTCCAAAACTCATCAGAAAAAATTTTTTTAAAGATTTTCGCTGCGTTCTAAAACCTATCAAAAAACGTTTTAATTTTTCTGCTGCACAACGCGTTCCTAAACTCATCGAAAAAAAATCTTTCTAATTTATTTTTGAGAGGTGAAATTCCGAATTTTCGGAATCGCAATTCTTGAAAATGTAGACGGTTCTTTAGAAATTTCGAAAATCTTTGATATTTAATTCAATCTTACGACTTTATGTAATGCTGGGTCTACAATGTGAGTCTCAGATGGTCTCAGAGTCGTAAGTCGTAAGAAATTGACCAATCCCAGTCAATTATTCTCCTCAAATTCGATTGTGATTGGTCAATTTCTTACGACTTACGACTCTGAGACCATCTGAGACTCGCATTGTAGACCCAGCATCACAATCGAATGTGAGGAGAATAATTGACTGAGATTGGTCAATTTCTTACGACTTACGACTCTGAGATCATCTGAGACTCGCATTGTAGACCCAGCATAAAGCCGGGTCTACAATGAGTCGTTAGTCGTAAGTCGTAAGCAAATTGACCAACCACAGTCGATTATTTCAAGAATATTGGACTGTGGTTGGTCAATTTGCTTACGACTTACGACTAACGACTCATTGTAGACCCGGCTTAAGACCTAAAGTTTGATTGGCTACCACGTCGTTACTGCGTGACAAGTGTGACAACCATTCCTGCTACTCGCATGCAGGACAGGAACCCATATCGCAATCTCCGAGCTCAAGCGTGCGCAAGTGTCCAGATATCCGTACACGATCATTTGAGAGATCGGCGACCTTTCATGCATATCCGCACCAAATACATATGATCCACAGTGGAGGGACGAAGAGAGGGACGAGCAGAGCACTGCAGAGCACGCGCGTAACGGCTACGTGCAAGAGTCTGTTGCGTCAAGCGGACCTGATTGTTGTCCCGCGTCAAGGAGCGTTATCGGCTAACGAGAGCGACGGAGGCAAGCATGGTAGCGGTGGATCGGCAGACGTAATCCAGTATCTAGTTTTCGCACTTCAGTGAAATGTAGAAACCGGTGGAGAGGAAGTTGTGGAAGAGGATTTCGGACTGTCTACGTGCCTTTCGAGTCACGCGGCGATGCGAGCAATCCATTTCCTCGCAAGCAAGCCTGGTCGCTTTTCTCGTTCAGTGGTTGATCTCGGATACGATCGCCTCACGACGTTGCAGAAATCATAGAAGAAGCAGCGCAGATTGCCTAGTTTCTAATCGAGCCAAGTGTCGAGTCTGGAAGTGCAGTTTGTTCGACGAGCATACACAGTTCGCCGGCTACAGTTGAATTCTCGGTACTCCTCGTGCCTGGAGAAGGTGGTCCTTTATTACATTACTTTTGGTGAAGGTGCGATAAACTGAAGCGACAGGATGATGATGGGCGATCAGTTTCGCAGCAAAGTAGAGCAATACTCACCGAAGTCCTCACCGAGGGGAGCACGGTCTCCAGTTGTATCTCGTCAAGACTCTACAGGAACGCTAAAGACGACGATTTCCCTCGGAAAGAATCCTTCCATTGTCCACAGTGGACCATTTTATCTGATGAAGGAACCCCCAGGTAACAAGAGAATCATGAAAATAGCAAAAGAGAAATCAATATGTATTATATGTACAAGTTTTGCTCAAGTCTCTTTGTGAATGATGTATAATCTTGAAAGTATTTAAAAGAACTCAAATTGATATTTTAGGGGAAAGTGAACTCACCGGAGCAACAAATTTGATGGCCTATTATGGTCTAGAACACTCCTACAGCAAGTTTAGTGGTAAAAAGCTCAAGGAGCAGCTATCATCTTTCTTGCCAAATTTGCCTGGTATTATAGACAGACCTGGACATCAGGACAATAGGTAATTTAAGACTCACAAGAGCATTCAAATGTCAATAAGTTCTTATCTCATGTTTTATTCTTTGGTTTTTTTTTAAGCTCATTAAGATCGGTTATTGAGAAACCTCCCATAGGTGGTAAAGAACTATTGCCTTTAACGAGTGTACAACTTGCTGGTTTTCGATTGCATCCTGGCCCAGTAAGATATTTTTATACATTAAAATATATTAATTTAATTATTATTATATATAAAGTATTTTCTAAAATGAATGATGTGTGTATGCAAATTGTGCTAAGTTGTATGATATAATTTTATAGCTGCCGGAACAGTATAGATACATAAATCAAGCCCCTCAGAGAAAACATAAAAATAAGCATAAGAAACATAAACACAAGCCTGGGGAGGTACTTAGTGGGCAGGAGACTGCGACGACGGACGTAGGTGGTTCCGATACGCATGAAAAGAAACATAAGAAGCAGAAAAGACACGACGAGGAAAAGGAGGCTAGGAAGAAGCGAAAGAAGGAGAAAAAGAGGAAAAAGCAGAAACACAGCCCCGAGCATACCGGCAGCCTCACACCGTCTCAGCATTCCAATTCGTGATCTCTAATCTGCCCTTTTCAATTTATGCCAAATTTTTGATTGAAATTCGAAAAAGAGCGATGTCTATATGACTAAAATATACACACATGTATATTTATTTGCACTATGTGTATATTTGTGTGCACTATGTGTGCACTAGGGCTGTAAATATACGGATAATATATCCGGATTAATTATACGTTTTTGCAAATAGATGGTTTGTATTCGAATTGGCGAGATTCAGATAGATACGACTCTTTAGATTTTAAGATCCGAATCGTTCAAATATCCTGAATCTGAGCAATTGAATAATTCGGTGAATTAATTTGAATATCTGCTAATATTCGGATTTAATATCCGAATATTCCGACCATATTTACAGTCTTAATTTACGTATAATACATTGCTTGTTTTTTTGACGTTAAATAGTATGATGAGGAAGAGAACTTTATGTGCAAATCATGTGTATATATACATCGCATTATAAAGTAATATAATCCTTTTGTCATTCGGAGGATTGTGTATAGGTTTGTTTTTAGAGCCGGTGTAGACTTGTAAAAAGCTTCACACTTTACGAAATTAAGTAAATTACTTGCTCAATCTTCGTTGTTATTTCGCACGCCAAACGAACGTTACTATTACGGAGGAGGAGCTTCTTCAAGATTGACTAAGTTTCGTCATATCTCGGCAGAACGATTAGTGTAAAGTCCTACGTTTTATTTTTAAAAGTTTTGCGGCATAGGCGAGATCTAATCGTTGCAATCGATATCGTTTAGTTTGTATAACTCTTTTTTTACTTAATCGTACGTCGTTATATATATTATGTTTTCTTAAGCACCTTTTCGCAAACCTTGCGTACTCGAAAGTTGCCTGTATTGATGAAAGGGGAGTGTAAAATATGAGCGTGTGTAACATAACGATCGTGCACATTATCCCACCAGAGGCTTAATTCTGTAACTTTTAACGACAATAGTCTAGTTTCCACCGAAGCCTTCAATCTGGTTCTACTTCGGTGCAGATCCATTAGAAATACTGTTTCCATTGGAAGTAGAGTAGTAATGAAAAAGATTAGTTGCGTTTCCATCGACTTAAATATGGTTCTACACCGCATTAGGTGCGAATTGAAGGTTTCGGTGGAAACTAGACCAATGTCATTACGTAAAAGTTGCGCAACGACAACATAACGATAACGACACTGTCAAAAGTTACACAATAGGCCTACAGATCTGGTCAGTCGCGTTATAATTGTAACACAATTGTATCGTTACTTGAAACTAGAATGTAAATATACGTAACGGATGAACGGAAAACTGTGTAAAGAGAGGATCATCGAGGACGCCGCTGTTCTGTGCAAAGTGCTCGTTTACGAAGTTTATAAGGGTACAATCCACGTGCTTTAAGCCCGACGCAACGGGTTTAGCGGAGAAAGAAAAAAAGAGAGATATGTCGGAGGGAAGATTCGAATCTAGATGTAATATTTATAGCGCGAAAGAGATAGAGAATTAAAATGATCGATTTCGCAACAGCAATTGACGCGTCTGTCAGTTCTCAGCCTGATTATTCTCTTTCATTCTCCCTGTAAAGACATGAACACCAAACGAACATAATAAGAGTTCAAATACGCTGTTTTTCTATTCTCTGTTCTCTTTTACCTCCCAAATTTTTTATGTTTCTTTAAATGTACCTGAAGGCTCAAAAATAGAAATACACACGGCTTTCCGTGTATCTTCCAGGAATCGTCAAAATTGTGGAATATACGTTTTGGCACAAGAGGTGATCGACCTGAAGTTGCACGCGAATTCGAATATTCAAATTCAGGAGCTAACTATTGAATACTAAATCCGTACTCCGTTCTTTATAGCTGCACTTTCTGCACTTAAAACGAAATAGGCACATAATTAGACGTTAGAGAGAAAAAGAAGGGATCAATCTGAAGTCGCGCACAAATGTCGAAATTTAGAAGCTAACTTCAGGATATTGAAGAACACGAGGTCCGGTCTTTGTACCATTTCGTATTTTCTACGCATAAAATGAAATGAGTACACAATTAAACGTTGGAGAGAAAAGAAGGAAAGATAAAAAGTTTAGCTGCGAAATAGCACGAGCTAAATTCCAGAATGGTGCGAATTTTTAAGACGCGTCAAATGGCTACGAATACACCGTGCGTTTAGGCCGCGGCCTATACCCCAAATTCGACCTAAACGATCGCTGTAAACACTTGGTAGGTGACCTCAAGGTCACCTTTTAGGTCGAATTTGGGGTATAGGCCGCGGCCTAAACGCACGGTGTATTCGTAGCCAATATTTTTTTGTATAAATGCCTATTAGCGATGAATGCTACGTATTTTCGATTTTTTTCGGTTTTACACGGAAGCGGGCCAGATGGATAAACAGTCAAGAGTGTTCTGATTCGCGTTTGAGTTCAGACCGTTTTGTAATCGTTCCGATTACGTGTGCGATTCAAAACCGGGCGGAGTGAGGTTTGGGTTTCGTCGTCGGAATCTGCGTGGCACGACCTCGCTTCCATGTGACTCGTTAACGGGATCGTCGCAAGGATGCAGCGTAGTATACTCCGCGCGACGAGTCTCCAGCTGTTGCAGAGGCGATTCTTCAAGAAGTACCACGTGAGGGTTAGATTCGCGCCTAGCCCCACTGGTAACGACCGACTATTTTATGCCGGTTTTTTCTTCCTTGGACTTAATTTCTGTTGCCCAGGAAACTACCGATACCAATTCGATTATTGGACGTTATTCTAGCGCGCCGATTCTTATTCACCTGTTGTTTCAGGCCAGTTGCATTTGGGAGGATTGCGTACCGCGCTGTACAATTATTTATTCGCACGTAGCAACAATGGCACGTTTATTTTGAGGATCGAGGACACCGATAAGACAAGGACGATTCCCGGAGCAATAGAAAAACTCCAGGACGATTTGTTGTGGGCTGGGATTATATCCGACGAAGATCCTACCAGAGGTGGTCCTGTTGGCCCTTATATTCAATCATCAAGACTTGAATTATATAAGTATGTATTTTAGTGTTAACTCAGATAGCTACATCTAGCCGAAAGTTGATTCTGCTCGAATCTGCCAGTAAACTGCTAGCATATTGCTAATATCTTGCTTATAGAAAAAATAAAACGTGGAATCCTGAACAATATTACATATTCTTCTAAATTATCTTACAAAACCATCATTATTTCTAGGGAACAAGTACTTAAACTCTTGAACAATGGATCTGCTTACTATTGCTTCTGTACAGAGAAGAGATTGGACTTGCTGAGGAAAGAGGCGATAAAATGTGGCCAAGTACCTAAGTATGATAACAGGTGTCGATATTTTACTAAGAATGAAGTAAAGGAAATGCTTTGGAAAAACTCAACTTATTGTATTAGATTTAAAGTATGTCTCTTTCAAACTTGTAATTTGACGGATCGACAAATAGATTGATGGTTGTAGATTTATAACAGTTGCTTTTGTCAAATATTTCCAGTTACCGTCTACACCGAAATCTTTTCATGATATAGTTTATGGAGACTTGTTGCATGATATTACCAAATCTGAAGGAGATCCAATTATTATAAAATCAGATGGTTATCCTACCTACCATTTTGCAAATGTCGTTGATGATCATTTTATGGAGATATCTCACGTATTAAGGGGTGTTGAATGGCAAGTTTCTACACCTAAACACATTGTACTTTATAAGTAAGTAGCTTCATTTAAGTTAATTAAATATCTTGTGTAAATTCTTATAATTATAAATTTTATTTATTATAGGGCACTTGGCTGGGATCCTCCCATGTATGGACACTTGCCTTTAATATTGAATGCAGATGGATCTAAGTTATCGAAAAGACAAAGTGATATAAAAGTCGAGTCCTTTAGGAAACAGGGTATTTTTCCATTAGCGTTATTGAATTATGTGATAGGGGCTGGTGGTGGTTTTCATAAGGAACAGAAAAGCCAAGATCTTTTTAGTTATCAGGAATTAATTAAACAGGTATTGGTAATGAAGTTTTATTGTGTATAAAACTTTCCTCATATATCAGTAAAATTTATATACATGAGAGTCATATATATTCTATTTTTTCCATTCCAGTTTGATATTACTAAAATAAAATCAAGTTCAGGCAAACTTATGCCCGAGAAATTACTGGAATTTAACAAATTGGAAATAGCAAACTTGCTACAAGATGAAAAGAACCATCAATTTTTTATTGAAAGAATAAAAAGATTGGTGTTAGAAGTATTCCCCGAATGGTATGTTTAATTTCACACACACATATATAGCATTATTAATAATCTCACTTTTTCAAAAAATTTTATTATATCATTTCTGTTTTAGGAAAAATGAAAATTTACAATTGGATGACGATCATATAATAACTACATTAAAGTGGGCACAAAACAGGATATCGACACTCAATGATCTAGTCAAAAAAGATTTAGCATTTTTATGGATTGTTCCGTCTTTTATTCCAAATGTTAAACAAACTGGATATTCAGGTACTAATATTTTTTTACACAAGAGATATCGAATCCTATTTATCCAAGTTATATTACATGTTATTTATGAAGGTCAATCGAGGCCGTGATTCGAGCAAAATAAAGATGTTATTATAACTTAAACATTAGTTTATTAAAAGACAAACATAGTAAAAAATTATAAACCGTTGACGTTTCGAACTGTACTTAGTCTTCTTCAGAACATATAAATATCGGTAATTAAACACTCTAAACCAAATTAACTGAGATCTAGATTCATGTAAATACATGAAAGTCGCAATTGTAATTTCCAAGAAATTGTGGAGCAATTCTGGCTTGACTTTATTTGTATTACCAAGGTTATTATACATCATTTTATAATATCTACCGAATTTTTTTTATATCTGGCGCAACCGATAGATGGATGACACGATATTGTTAGTTGGAATCGTGACTTGCATCAACTTCATATATGACCGAGTTTTTATATTTAATTTTATATTTAATTATAGCCGAGAGGTTTCGATTATGACATTGTTAAGAATTGCTCCACACTTTCTTGGAAATTACAATTGCGACTTTCATGTATTTACATGAATCTAGATCTCAGTTAATTTGGTTTAGAGTGTTTAATTACTGATATTTATATGTTCTGAAGAAGACTAAGTACAGTTCGAAACGTCAACGGTTTATAATTTTTTACTATGTTTGTCTTTTAATAAACTAATGTTTAAGTTATAATAACATCTTTATTTTGCTCGAATCACGGCCTCGATTGACCTTCATAGCCTTTGCTTTTTCGAGCGTATCAATTTTAATTTACATGTTATTTACATTTTTCAGACGTGATTAAACTATTGAACGCAGAATTAGTTGAAATAGATGCTAGTAATTACAAGACTGTTTGGATGACACAATATCTGAAGAATTTTGCCAAAAAGAACAAAATTTCATTTGCTGCTTTAATGAAGACTCTGAGAAGCGTTATGAGCGGTTTACAGGTAAAAATATAACGTGTAAATTTATTTTCTTATATTCAACATGTATAATATATTGATGCTTCATAGGTCGGACCGCCTGTTGCTGAAATGATGGAAGTTTTGGGAAAGGACAAAACATTGTTGCGATTACAGCGTTGCGTTTCCTGAGAATTTACATATGCTTAATTTAATTGCAAATTGATTTTATTGTTCAAAGTAAGATATATTTAAAGAAATAAATCCAGTTTATATATATATATATATATATATATATATATATATATATATATATTTCTGCAGAAAGGATGTAACTCTGCAGAAACAATTCTGCGGATTCATTAATGTTATTGAAATATCGTCCAAAAATAATTGCATTTCACTGCTAGAAATTATAAAGACAATTTGTATGTAATATATAATTCTACTATGAATTATAAGTGAGATATATTGCTAGTCAAATATTTAATTCAAGAAAATAAAATATTTTGCCTACGTTTTAATATATTCATGAAGGATAAGTATATTAAAATTTTATATTTATATATTGTATATTTTCATAGGCAGTGGCATCAATTTTTTTGCATATATAAAAATCTGTGAAATAATATGAATTTGTCGGTATATTCGATTAATGTTAATATGTTTATTATTATATTAATATGTCAAAACACATGAATATAATATACATATTAATATAATCTTTTATATATATATATATTCATATTAACATTATATTTATTATGTAATATATATTAATATATATTCATACACACCCCATGGAAAAGGAATAATTATAAAAAACATAGAAATATACCTAAAGTAACATTGAGCAACTAAAATATTAATGATTTTATAATATTACTATTTGTCACATTTTTTATGACTTTTAAATAATTAGTTTATTAAGAAAGTAATGTAAAAACTGAAATGCGGAACTTCAAGATTTAACTTTATTATAGAATAGTGATTTTTTTACATAGAGGGAATAATTTGTAATATTTTTATCTTATATAATGCAATATGTAATTTATACACTTAAGTACAAAAAGATTAATACATGTAGAAATTATGCATAATTATCTTGACGAAAACAGATGTATAAAGTGCTTGTATATAACAAATTGAACACGTTTATTCTTAAGTAGCTTTTTCGATACAATGCGAGACTTCTCTTATACAGCACAGGATTTATAATACAAATACAAATATATTTGAATAGCACATTTGATATTATAATTTCTAAAATAAAATCTGAGAGTGTCATAGAAAAAGATGTTTTATAGTAACAATTAAATTTTTTGATGTACAAGGATGAAAATGAAAGAATTGTAGATGAGAATGGTACCAATTAGATGTTCATTCTGATTATAATAAAACAGATAATTTAATTGGTCTTTATTAATATCGCTATATTAATATAATTATAAATCCTGTTGTTGTATCAATGTTAAGATATTGCTTGATAAATTGCCAATTAATATACCTGGTATCATAATGATTCTGAACTGTTTGGACAAAATATCCTTCTTCAAAAATTTAGCTTTATTGTGAAAAATCATTATGAAACCAATTCTCATACAAATATAAGTCTGTGCTTGTGTAAGGCCTGTGTTATTAAAAATTAACAAATATTTTTCCTCATTAAAAGATACTATCTGTAAACTAAGACAATACAATGAATATTATGAATTATACAAGATTCTTTATATCAATGTTTAAACACTAAATAAACAATAAAACTGAATATTACTTAATGAAATATAAATCCTAAACTATCCTCAGAGTGCAATTTCAGAATAATAGTGTAAATATAAGTTATCAAAATTGAAACTATAAATCGAAGTATTTGACACAGATTTACATCTTTATATACATATTTAAGCTTATATACAAATCTTAATCTTAAAAAATTTGACATTTTCATCTTGATATAAGAAAACCTTATGATTAAAATAAATGTATATTGCTAAAATATCCGGATAAATAATATATTAATATCGTAGAGACGATAACTTTTCTTGTATTACAGATTAGTTTTTATCACAGTAGTCTTAGATTTATGTTGTAATGTATTTATAATCCTACTCTGCAAATCGGAGATTTTCTATGTCTTCTGGATGTATTTATTAATCTATATACTGTTTTCAATCTAAAACTATAAAATGTATTGATTAATTATGTTTAAATGTATCTATATCAGTATGTATGGTTTTAGGAAGCTTTATTAAAAACAACATTAGAAGTTGGAAAATAAAGAGATATTTGAAAAAAAAAACAATTTAGAACTTTTTAATTTCTTTCATGAATACTTTGATTAGCAAATATGTATTATTTTTTTAATTTTCAGATTTTCACTATATACAAACGCAAGTATTTTGAAGCAATAATTTTAAACTACTTTTATATGTAAAATATATATAAATATAATAATATCACTGCTTTTTTTATACATATATGTTTTAAAGATTATTTAAGTCAGTGATAAAAACGAGAACGTCAAAAGCTGTCACATATACTAAACTGAAGTAATAAGAGAATAAAAGATATATCTTCGCATGTTTGCTCATTGATTCAGAATTACGTAATAATAACACATTTAGATTAGTAGATTAAGCAGCTACGTAAAATTTATCACAGATAAAAGGATAAAATGCTCTCGTGAATGCATACATTTTAAAAAAAGCATAGGATGCATGTCTAATAAGAGAAATGTTCAAAAAACACAGGTGCAAGTAGGTTCCTAGAAAACTACGAGTACTATTCTTTCGAAGTTCCTTCGAAGCTTATTTTTATGGATCGATTACATACATTATTAATAATATGGTAAAACGGTATATTCCTAGGAACAATAATTGGATACGATTAAATTCGCTTGTTTGTATATTAACATACCTTTCCATTTCACCGTAAATTGTGAGGTATGTTTGTCAATTGTTTTATTTTAATAAGTATACAAAACAATGTGTACACATTTTGGAAAGAAATATATTATAATAATACGGTCCTTATTATACACGTGTGGATTGTACACGATACTACGAGATTGTCAATTCTGTATATTAGTAATCTTACTGTAGGAATATCTGAAGAATACACACAAAATAACATTGACAGAATTATCTCTCTCTATATATATATATATAAAAAGAGCAGAAGACTAAGTTTAAGAATTGACAGGTACTAAATAAACATAGAGATTACAGTTCAAAGTATTAGCTTTAAGAAGATATAAACGTTGTCTAATTTATCAATTTTTTGGAAAAATTGATTTAATTTTTAGATATTCAATAAATCGTCTCTAGGAGATATCAAAGTGATTAAATTATGTTTAAGAAAAGTTAAATATTATATTTAAACATTATAATTCCGAGTGAATTTTCTCTCTCAAAAATGTTACGTTGTATAAATTAAAAGTTATTGAATTTAATATTATTCTACGTAATACTGCATTACATTATTGCAACAATGTAATCTACTAAGGTGCGACGTTTTGTTGCATGATTGTAATGACATAATTTTTGTAAAGTTATATAAGAAAAAAACACGCATAGATATTGCGTTCACGAATTATGGTTTCGTATTTCTAAATTGGAAATAATAAAGAATAATATACAACACGGTTAATGCATAACATTCATGTATACGTAAACATATAGATTTTCCATATTCCTTGTCTGTATGTAAGATTAGTGATCCTAGAATAGGCACTTTTGTCCTTTCAAATATACATTGGAATGTAAAGAAATTTTTTAAATATTGCAAATAAGTTGATTAAATTCGTTAGTGTTTTATATTATAAGACACTGTATAAAAGACAAAAATAAGTCGTCATAATGCATTAACATTAGAACCTGTGGCAAACTATATTGCCAATAAAAAGACTATGTCTTCCGTTGATAAGAATAATATTCTCTGCGCATAATTATTATAGTAGTCACAGTTTGATTATATTTCGTTTTAAATTTCATCAGCTAATCGTTTGGATACTAATTTATTATTTTGTATCATACAAGACTAAATATATCACTACAGTATGTTCATCTATCTGTAACTGTGAGAATTATATACTACGGAGTGTAATACTAAAACTGTAATACAAATGTTTTCATATAGAGATTCTTTAATTATCACATAATAACGAAACGAGGATAAACGAACAAACAACCGTCAAAAAGCGAAAAAACTGCACTGCAACTTTTTCGATTATCAATATGAGCAATAATATTTGATTGTTATGTTGATGGAAAATTAGTAGCGGGCGGCTCTGTATAATTATACGCGCGATAATCGATTATTGGAGAACGTTTATTCAGATTATAAAAATAGATAAATTTGTAACTCATTATAGATAAGATAATGAAGACTAGTTTTATTAAGGAAACAGGGCAAGAAGCTCACAAACAAGATGCCCAACCTGCGGACTCGTAGGAAGAAGAAAATATTCTTATCATATACCACAATAACTTTTGTGAACTTTTAGAACTAGTATAGCATACATTTTGCATTTCTAGCTCTTCTTAATTATCGTTTTATTGCCATAAGGAGATATATGTAGAATCACTTTCATATACATCTTGGCCCAAACATTGCTTTTCGAACTAATCATTAACATCGTCAAACAACCGAGAAAGCCGAAAATCTGTGTGTATAATTACAGGATTATACATCCATCATGTATTATATACCGATAGTCTGATAAAGTAATAGAAGACAGTAGACAGAATAAATTGACTGAACGAGTTAAAGAATGCATGTAATATAAATTGATTTTCGTGAAAGATATAAGAAACGTTTTTCCAAGAATGCGGTACTCGCAGGTTTAAGATACTCGTGCCGCATGTAAGACTCATCAATTTCAAACAGTAGGAATACACGCAATAATTGCTAAATATGCCCGAGACGTTGTAAGTTATTTTAATAATAGTGATATAAAAAATTTACTATTTTACAAGGAATACCTACTCCGTATGTGTGTGCAGTTTATACGAGACCTTTTTCGTCGTGGATTCTATAATGTCTCGATAAGAGAGTGAAGTAAAATTCATCCCCTTGGGGGATGATGCATCTCATACTTTGTACTATATACACACACACACACGCACACGCGCACGCACACGCGCACGCGCACGCGCACGCACACGCACACGCACACACACAAACACACACACACACACACATATATGTGTCTAGATATATAAATAGAATTGCGCTGTAAATTTGTCGTTGTGTAACAAATTCAGCTTTGCTTCTTGTGAGTTCTAGTATAGAATAGATATTTGGCACAGACAAAGTGGTTCCCTTCCATACAGTAATGTTAGAAGGATACTTTCCACAGTGATATTTACCGCGGTAAACATTACTGTTTCGTTTAATACCCACGATGTCACTTGGGTTGGGAATTATATCGTAATTAACATTTTAGGGCAAGAATATAATATCTATTTTCTACGGATTTATCTTGTATGTCATAAAAGTTCTCTTTGTCAAGTACTCGATTCTGAACTGTCTTACTTTCTGTCCTGTCGACTTGTAATTGCGCATTTGGAATGATATTCCACAAGTATCTCTTTCGCTACTGCGGGCTACCTAGTACCTACGCGATCGTATTCCTCGCTTCGGGAATTTAACCCTAGCACACCACACCTATTTTTAGGTGCCTTAGGCCGCCACACATGGTCTGTCGGACCAACGATTTTTATCGCTCTATAACTTTTATCGCTCTATAACTTATAACTAAAAAATGCGTCTATTGAGGTTTAATTATAGTGAAATCAAAACGCCAGATTCCGACTAACATGAAGAAGCAATCGTCAAACCCAAAAAGTTATTTGTTCAAAAGTTATAACATTTATAAACAAACGTGTCGTGAAAAACAGGTGAAAATGGTGTTTCGCGGAAAAAATTCTCAAATTTTTTTATTAAAAACCAAAAAAAAATCAACTTCCAATTCTTCAACAGGGTACTTAGGACTACTAGAAAAAAATATGTTGGTTTGATTTGGTTAAAAAAGTTGAATTTCTTGAACGGTCTGACAGAACGCTAAACCACAATAAATGCTTACAGCACAGCTGCTACTGCGACACTGAAGGTCGGGCTATGCTACCCGCACAAGGGGACGTCTGAAGTTTTTTTTTCAGCACAGGTTAAAGTGTCCTATTGTATCGACACGAAAAGTAGAGAACTACAAAATATGCTGTTGGTCCACCAGACCGCGGTATGGTTTGCTAGGGTTAACGTTTCTGCGTGAACGTGACTCGTTCACCTGAACTCAGTTGTTCAGGTCATTGATGGCTTGTAAGATGCGTTTAACATGCCCCACCTTGGTGATGCCCAGCTCCTTTAGATCTCGACGGGCTAGGGTCAATAGCTCTCTACCGCGTATATCGTGAGACATGAATTTCTCAGCGTATTCTCCCAGTTGCAGATTCTCTAGCCAGGTGCACACCTCCTGCACGCCCCACGTGGTGACCTGATCTCGCGCCGGATGACCTGCGCCGCCCGAGTTGCCAGCGAAGCGACGGAACTTTAACCAGAACAACCCTCGATGACGATTTTTTTTATCTCCCTGCAGATCCAGAGTTCGAGATGTCGGTTAGTACACGGTTAGTCAGATTAGTAGTAAAGCGGTATGCTATTTTATACGGCATACGTTAGAGACATGCTTATCATATGCAGGTGGAGATTTGCACTCGGGATTACGTGATAACGGATTCGTCAGGCATACAAAGTAGCTCTCGAATGGCCTATGGTCATTTGCGATAGTGTGTGATTCAAAGTCGCGCAAGTACCGCAGATACACTTTCGGTATACATTAATGAGACAATATATATAAGATATTCCATTATATATTTATTGCTGTACTTTAGCAAGATTCGTATACATTCGCTAAAAGATACATCTCTCATAAGGCTCATATAAAATCACGAAAGTTCCCCTCTCGTTGTTACAGCGCTAATTAAACAGTGCAACAAACTCTCACGAAATCATGAGAAACAGCGGAGGCGCGATAACAAAAGCAAAAGTTAAATTGCATATAATTCAAGTGCATATGTGTTGCTTCTGCTAATGTAACTGAAGACAGATACAGCGTCGCTAAATATCGCACAATATACGTTATGTCTCACTGTGGACCATAATAGAACCGCAAGCGAGAGTAAACAAATAAAAGGCAATCTAAACGGCAATCCCATCTCTCAGCAGATGTAATACATGCACGCACGCACATACATACACACGTGTACAAAAAATAATCAGCACCATATTTCGCTACACTGCAAAACTAAGTCTCTAAATGCTAATTCTATTTCTCTAATGTCATAAGCATTAATACTTAAAAGCATATATTACCAGCATTGGGATTGAGCACTCAATCAATCCGAAACAAAGCATAGGATAATTTATTAATTATCATTTGAAAACAACATTTACGCATAAATTGTAAAGTTTTCTCAAAAGAGTTTGTAAATTTTCGTGTATAACGTATGTAAAGAGAGGTGCTTTCATAATATTACATATCTCTGTGTTATCCAACTCTCTAGCTACTTCTCTCAAAACTTATTTACAAGAATAACGCTTTAAATAGTCTTTGGAATATACTGGCAAGATGGAATATCGAATACGAATAGAATAAGATAATGGAAGACTTTATCGTTAATTTTATCGTCAATGTGCTTCGCTTTATTTTAATAACCTTGTAAAAAATTATTGAGTACTATAAAATAAATAGAATGAACAGAAAAATTAATTGTACCTTCCATAAAATCCATATAAATCTAACTTTTATATTTATGATGAAATAGTTGAATGTTTACGAAATATACTTTTTTTTATATTTTAAGTATTAAATTCAGTTAATATCTGCTATTCCATCAATTAAATGTATAATATCACAAAATGTATATGTAAACTTTATCACAATGCAAAATACATGACAAAAACGTGAAAATAGTTAATTTCATAACTTGTATCTTTAAATAATTGACTTTAAACATTGCATTAAGCATAAGAAAGAACTATACCTGATCGTCCGTGAGAATATTTTGTAAGTAAACCAGTCCTGTGCCTCCTTCGTCAAAGATACACTTTCGTAATTCCTGTTCCATACTAGCTAAAGACAGGGACAACTTGTTTTCTAAATCCTCTCGTAATTTCTGCGTTATACAAAGGAATAATTGTTAATTTAATCAATTCGTAAATATATGTATTACAGTAACAACATTTGCTCACCAAGTTATGGGCTTTATCGCGCAATAACTCACAAGATTCTTCATACAATTGCCGCGCGCTTGATACCAACTCGGTTACCATAGGTCTCAGGCTCATCTGTTAATAAATAGAAAAAGTAAGAAATTAAGTAGATTGTCATAATAGATTTCTAAAGAACATTCCCTGATTAAAACTTACCCCTTGCAAGATTTTTCCGTCCGGGTGTACCTGTTCAAGCGCATTTGCTGTTCGCGAGGCTACTTGATACAGATCTGGTTCCAAGCTTGGATGTGATATGATTAGCAGTTTTACCCATTTGACCAAGGTTGTTACGGCTTCAATGAAGTTGAATAGAATGTTGAGTTCCTCATCGGTCAACTGAGGAGGCCTATTACATATTTGCAATTGTGCTCTAGACGATTGCGACGCATTGCTTATAGTGGAAGCAGACTGAGTTACGGCGCTTAACGTATTGCGCTGCTTCTCCTCCCATGCTCTCAATGAGGTTTCAAGCGCCTGAAATACAAAATATTTTCGATAACATTTCGATACACAAATCAAAACTATTTTCTCCATTAAGAAACCATGATAGATATTTACCCTATTTCTATAAAGCATTTGCATGCGATTCTTGTGTATAATCCTTATAATACCAGGTGGTTGAATCCAAGCCTCACCGTCGACCTGTATAGGGACACCCTCTTCTCCCAAGATATTAATCTGGACTGTCTGGCATTGGGCTATCCTGTGATGCTGCAAATTGATGAGCCGCGAAGCAGCCATTTGAACAGATCCAAAAACCGCTACCACTTCCAATACGCGATCGTCAAATGATGGTGCTAAGAATAAATCCCCTTCCTTTGTACCTCCCCAGAAGTTCGTACCGCCCATAAAGCTAACATTAGAGAACAAAATTTTGCATTAGATCATTAAAAATCGTATATAGATATATTTATTATCTTAAGTACCTCGGTATATTTAATACGACAATCCCTTGCAGAGAAGGCAACGGTATCCTTTGACCATCGCATTCTAGTTGAACTCTCTGCTCGAGATTTTTGTAGGTCTTCTGTATCCATTGTTTAGATCCCAAGACACCGTACCACATATAGTTCTTAGCGCGTGATCGACATTTCTCAGGATGTTCTTCTCTCTTATTGTGAAAGTCGAGACTGATCTTCGCATCTATGCCGATACCGAAGTAATTGTTCATGACGCATCGTTCGAAGTAACCTTCCCTGTGATACAGAAAAAGAAAGATTTATAAAATACACATGTACATACATCAAATACACTAATTATATAACGTGTGTGAATTACATCAATGTTTCATCTGGATCCATTAAAGGCGATACCGCTGCACACAGAGCATCTGCATTTGCCAGCAATGCTTGACTGATGAGACCAGCTCCGCCACTTACATCTATACGTTTACAAGAGATATGTAAATAATTATGCAACATGAGAAAGATTATATTTTAAAATTGCATTTTTTGCTTACTTGGCCACATAGGCAATCGAACTAAAGGATTTATTATAGGAAGTTTCTTCGGGTCCTCCGTTTTGTCTACAGATTTTGCTCTTTCGTTGCGTAAGCTCACGCTCGAGCCACCTAGACGAGCAGTAGTTGCTGCCAACGATACAACTTCTGATGCTTTCAACAAACTGCCACTGCTGATACGCCGTGTAGCTTGAGGAGAGAAGCCTGAGTCGGGCAACTCCACACTTACTGCATTATATAGAAATATCACAATAATCATATTAACACACACATATATTACTACGTTTACGCGAGTGTTACTTCTGTAGTAACTTACTCAAATTATCGATAATTTGAGTAAGTTACTACAGAAGTAACGCCTCGCGTAAACGTAGTATATATGTATATATATATATATATATAAAATTGCCATGTAATAATACTTCTAACTAGTCGAACTTACGTCTTTCCATACTGTTGCCGCTACTGTATTGTTTGTCATGCGGATCCAGTTTGTAATCCAAATTAAGCTTATGATGACTCTCAATCGATAACGATGGGCTTGGTGGATCAACGATCACACTAATCTGCGGCGGAAAATTCGTAGAGCATTTTTCGTTGGTCTGCGTATTGTCCGATGAAACGGTAAAGCAGCATACCGGTCTCAGCAAATCGGACGCTTTTTCCTTTTCAATGGTTTCGAACTTAGTCGCAAGTACTACATTCGTCTCCACAGATTGCGTCGATTTAATTCCTGAGACACGTACGCACGTTGTCAAGCCGTCTGTTTTATATTTATTTAGCATTCCCTGGTAGAAAACACATTAATTTTATACATTTACTTTCAAGAAACTGTTAAACTAAAATAGTTATTTACCTCTTTATCCGTTTTTATACATTTTGTGCCCTTCTTGAATGATTGTCTTCCGATGTCGTTTCCTTCGCTGAATTGGGCTAAGCCGCAATATCTATGCGATTCCTCAATCTCTAAACCTTCTCTGACAGAATCATACTTCTCACCCATTATCGCACTGATTACATCCTGTCCGAGGGAGCTCAAATCCTCCAAGCCGCTTTCCGAATGTTGAGTTTCGCTGGAAAGCATGTCGGAATTATCCGGCGAGTCGATGTGCCCGATCTCCGAGCTTTCCGATCTTTTCGTGGAATCAAATATATCGCTGTCTATATGCCCTGGAAAGTGTGAGAGAAATTATCTAATAATTAGACATGAAATACATGCAAAGTAACGCTTCTACAATGCTTATCGCATTGGTGAGTACTAACTTACCGATTTCACTCTCGCTATTTCGCACGGTATAACTCCTAGAATCAAAAGATTCGGAAACCATGCTATCTGTACTGACGATACTGTTGGTACAGCTACCTCTGGCTTCCAGTTTGGCTATCGTGGGTTTTTGGACATGCTCTGGCGAAATGTTTCTAGAATGAAGCGAATCCGTATCAGGAGAAACGATAGTGTCTTGCATGGTCGCATCGTCTGATGGTGTACTTGTGTCTAAAATGGTCTTTGTCACGGTTATTGGAAAGTCGGAGGAAGCTTCTATTTGCGTAAGTTCGGACGATAGGAAATTGTCGTTAGTAGCTGCCTGAGTTTCTTGTTGATCGCCGGCAGTTTGTGCTACGGCCACGTCAAAGCTGAGAACTCTAAAATTACATCGAGATACGTGTAACTTTTAAAATTCAGGTATTGATAATATGCCATCAAGTTCATGTTTAAAGTTACCCTTGTGGTATGTTTTCGCTGTTTCGTCTACTGTCGGCGAAACCGTCAGGTGCCGGAAGAGTCAGTAATTCTTCGGGTTGCGAGTCTCTCCTTAAATCCGGCATTGGGCTCAAAGATGCCACGTTAGGTGTAGGACTTGGGCAAGGTGAAATCTCTATGCTGGCGGATTTTACAATCGGTATTAAACTTATGTTGTCGGTCTGATCTGTTTGCAATAAATCAGGGATATACACAATTGTTGCTTTTTTCCTAATATAATAATTACACATAATACGATTTGAGGAAAAAAAATATACAAATCACTGTTTTGTCGAAGATATAAAGAACTTACTTGTCATAGTATTTATCGGAGAATTATCGGATATTATGGTGATATTTGGCATTTTACTGCCTGGTTTCTCGTCTGAAGGATTGTTCTGCTCATCGACAGCTGTTTCCGTGTGCTCTACTAATCTTCTGATAGCTCTTTTCAAGCTATTTGCTCTGTAAATATCATTAAAATATATCTCTCTTTCTACATTTCACTTTAGTACATTATGAATGATATGCACTATACCTAGACATCACAATATCTCTCTCCATATAACATCTTCTTCTTTTAACTTTTTTTAAATTTGTCATTTCTTTCTCTGGTTTTTCTAAAGCACCTTTCTCCTGGGTGCTATTAAAAGTATCGGTTTTTAGAGTGTCAATGTCAGCTTCTTCCGTGTTATCGGATAAATAGTTTTCTTCTTTCGATAATGTTTGCAACAGTAGGTCAAGTTTTTGTTGAAGTATTGTGCATTTTTCTCCCAATTGTTGGTCCCCTGTGTTTAGACTGGCTTCCAGTATATGTGTTGCAAAATCTTTTACTGTTTCACATAAAACTCTGTGAAAGAAAATCTTGGTTCAAATGCCAAAACTTAAAGCTTATGCAATTTTATGTACATATACATGTACATATACATATTGTGACGTGACGCTTTTCATTTAGCGCTCGTCACAAGGGTCGTGAGGCCTGACCGCGGAGGAACTCGCGTCCTGCGCCCTCCCGGGTTAGGGAGAGAACGCGAGCGATCCGAATACCGATCTTTTGTCGCAGTTATCCCGTTTTTCGTTAGCGATTTAAGTTTCTTAGCTTGTGTAGAGAGGAGTCTCAGTCGACGAGTGGAGTGAGGCCGAGAAGAGGGGTTTCCCGGAGGGAAAACCATCCCCGAGGAGGAGTACGGGTCGCAGGAGACCGATCGGAGCCCAGGTAGTGTCGTTTTTCCGTTCCCGTCATATCCCCATTCTGTTCCGATCGTACTGCCGTATTACCGTTGCAGTACCGAGTACCGGAGCGTCCAGCTTCAGGACAGTGGAGGCAGCCAGGGGATGCGCAACTCGCCACAGATCACCGCGTGGGAGACCCCATCAGCGGCGCCAGAGGAGTAGTCTCGTACCGACGCACGGCGCTGGACCCGAGTACGGAGGTCGCCCGCTCTCGAGGAGGAGACGACGGGACAATACCTCCAATTTCGGGGAAAACCGGCGAGGGAGGTCCTGGATGACCACAACCCGTTGCCCGCTGACCGGAGTTCGCGGAGAGCCGAATCCGCGCGAGGACGATCTCGCAAACAACGGCGAGATTTGAAGCGACCAAAGGACCAATACAGGAGCGACACGGCCGCTAATTGAGAGGGGTTACCGAGACTTCCGCGTCTCCTGCGGAACCACGGCCCGGCACTTGTGCTGTGGTGCGTGTGAGCGAAAGACGTATGTGACCCGTGAGAGCCAAGCCGAGGATTAAGAGCGCAAAGAGAACGCAGGACGAGGAGCCGAGCCAACCGCCACCAGGCTACTCCATCGAGTTGGTGAGACGAGCGTCTCGTTTTGTAAAGCCGCCGATTTCATTGCGTGATCGCGCGGGCCGGCCGGTGCCGTTTTTCTCGCGTATTCCGTTCCGCCGCTGCGGGACTTAAATTTGAGTTTTCCGATCTACGAGGGCTTGGCCGTCCCGCTCGAGCCGCGCCGCGTTTCGTTACCGCTTCTCTCTCCCGCGTACGTCGACACCGCAGCCTCGTCGCCGTGAAATTGTAGTTTATATCGTCTGGTATCGCATGTAATTAAGAGCCGAATAAGCTCGCGGATTTTTGTGCGTTCTGATTACCGACAACTTATCGCATCCCGGCCCTGATCGGTGCTCACACCCGTGGCCGAGACAAGATTCGCGCTTAATTGCGATGTACCGACTCAAATACCGCCTTGCGAGATCGGCCTGCATTGATTGTTAATTGTTAATTTATTTACGTGTTATTTATTGAAATATATTTGTTATTGTCCATACTTTTGGCGTACTGGCGTACTCAATTTTGCCTCTCTTGCCTCCTTACTCCACCGAGCCGTCACGAACCGCCGGGGCTCTGCCAATTCCGTGGCTGAGCCGCCGGAGCTCAGGGCCGTCATGACTCGCGATTTCTCCAGATCCCTCGATTTCCGCGGTATTAAGATAGAGTATTTACGTTTAGTTTTCTGAGTGGCACGACAGGATCGTGCCTGGCGCCCAACTAATGTGTTAACGTTAACGAACAGCTTTAGTTACCGTTCCGAATACCGTACCGCCGCTTACCAAATTCGCGAGAACGCGACGAAGTTGCACCACGCTCGTGAGTGCGGTCGCAATATATATATACACATGTGATTACTTTACTCACTTGGCACTAGATATAACTATGCTCTCCTGATCAGATTGTAAAATGTTTGTTATATGAACGAGAACGCTGTCTTCATATTGATGAGCTATGCTCGATTTTAAAGCCGGGTCGGGCTGAGTCACTTTGTGACATGGCAGAGATATGCTGCGTTCGAATGTCATAATACTCCATCGATCCAGCATCTTCGTTCCTGCTTTTTCATATTTCTCCAGTAATTGAGGTAAATGCGTGTCATCGTCGCACGATGATCCCCAGCCTAATACACGCGCCAAGTCATTTCCCGTTCCTAAAGGTAATACTCCAACCTGACACTGCTTCTGAAAATTTGAAAAACAATATCTGTCTCCATTCAAATGCAGTGCATTTAGTAGTATATATTAATAGTTCCTAATAAGAGCTACAGATTAAATAAATAGATGAGTCATGCATATGTACACTTACCGCCTGCAAAAAAAGTTAACGAAGCTTCGCATATTAAAGAAGCCTAAAGCACACACACCGGTTTCATCTGGAATAAAATCATAAAAGAGACACGCCATGCAGTTTATAATCGGAAACTTGAAAAAATTAATACCATTGGCTGCAATATCATAGAGAGAGATCTAAGTTTTAGTACGACTCAAACATAATATATTAATAATAATTAGGATAAGACCGGATATATGTATAAACAATTTAAATCGAGAGATAGGCCAATGACGGTCATAGCGGATCTTAGTGCTCCAATAATAAATGTGTGACTTTCCTATAAACTGCGCGCCGTTACTATCGGTCTTGAAACGCAGCTCTCGAATATCACAACATTAAATTCAAATCCTGGTAGCGGAGGTAATATTTTTCGCAATAAATTCTTTACAGTTTTTCGGGTTGGCATGGGAAGGGCGGAATCTTGTAGATGCTTGTTAGCATCAGTATCATTAAATTGATTTTCAATTTAATGTTGTGATATTCGAGAACTGCGTTTCAAGACCGATAGTAACGGCGCGCAGTTTATAGAAAAGTCACACATTAATATTATTGGAGCACTAAGATCCGCTGTGACCGTCATTGGCCTATCTCTCGATTTAAATAATATATTAATATATAGAATAATTCTTTTAAATTGTATATCAATACTTCAGGAAAGTAAACAGAGCCCAAAACGAGAAAAAGTTTTACTTTCTGAGTTATATATAATGAATTAAAGAAAATATTTGTAATGTCCGTTCTGATCTATCTCTTTCCAACACGATTAAATAAAATAAGCAAAAGTTTGAATATACGTACACTTCGATACTTTCAGAAAATCGTCAGAGAATTATTAGGAGAATATAACTTATTTGATATTTTAACAAGAAGTAATGTGAACTAAATCCAATCCAAGTTTTGCACCCTCCTCAAAAGATTATAATTCAGAAGAGTTAATTAAACTGTAGTAAATTATAAATTTCAAGGATTAAGTTCTCGATATTGGGAGGGTGAAATTCGAATCCGATTTAGTCATGTTATCTCTTGTCTAAATATACTCCCTTAATTATTCTGACGATATTTCAAGGATATCGAAAAATATGTATTCCAATTCTGGTTTCTAAAAACTTCTTTCTTAAAGATAGATTCATTTAAATATTCTATTTCAAATATTTTAAAATATTTAATAATAGTGTGTGCGAATTCGTTCTATATTTATTTCCCGAAATATTGACATAAAATTAAGAATAATTCTGTATGTTAAAAAAATACATATTAAAACAATGTTCTTCTATTCTCATGTATATCGCATAATTTATATTCATGCATTATATAACGCAGAAAAATATCGTTAAGTTAAGTTGCTATGCGCAGAAAGAAATACGCTTAAACAGAGCAGCTTTTGTAGAGCGTAAATTAAAGTTGAGAGAAAATGATAATCGTTAAGAAATCATGCTGAGATAAAGTCAGTTTTAAAACATGTTTACTCACGTGCATTCCAAGCCGATCGATTTCCGAAAGCACCCATCCTACAGATCCATCGCCACTGCACACTAAAATCCGGAACGGATCAAAGTGTCGGAACAGTCGTAATCTGAACAAAAAACATGATTCATATATTCGATGCTTTTATATATGCACCTTGCTACACGTATGATAGCGAATTGTAGATTCATGATCAATTAATTGTTATTAGCATATGTATAAAGATTTACTTACCCTGGACCTGGTCCTCCTTTTATAAGGTCGAACACTTGTGCGGGATTCAGTAATTGTTTAAATCTCCTAAGAAACTTAACACCTTGATTGTCACCAGATTTACTGTTTACAAATACTAAAAGTGGACTGCATCCTGTAGGTCTAACTGCTTCCCAAGCTTCGTCGCTACCTGATAATAATTGAACCACATATACAATTGCTATTATAAAGGTTTTAGGTATATATGTATAAATTATCCACGAATCATGATGTAATTATTATTTATAATACGAATTATTATTACATTTTATTTCACGATTACCTATACTATGCAAAGCCGTAGGAGGCACTACACTGAGTTTAGCTGGTCCTAGTTGACACCCGATACTTATGGCAGGTCTGCATGCTGTATGCACAGTTGCTTTGCACCATAAACACCGCCAATCTTGAAGCCTGGATAATGTTGATTTTGACGATATTTACTACATTTTATCAACTGCTTACGTAAAAATTTACTGGGAGATGTAAATACCTAAGTACAGAGCCACATGTCTTTTCACAGACAAAGCATTTTGAGGACACTGGCAAATTTCCCTCCATCCACTGATGTGGCATTGTGATGTTCTATAATGCAAATTAAACGATACAAGAAATTAAATGATACAAGAATTATGCATTCTTGATACACGTATCAGATACAACTATCGTAAGGTAATTAAAAAATATGCATTTGATTAAAATCATATTTTTATTGATTATTAATTCCCAAAGATATATTTGTAATAAAATAACACATATGCACACCCCATCTTGGTCCTCAATGATATCTTTTCCAATGGATGCTAAAGTGGTCCACTTGCAATTATTTATTGCTTTTGGGCTACATCTCTTGTGCACCTTGTATTTACAAGCTTCACAACTTAAACCGTGGGAAGTAACACCTGTAAGGATATAGCATTGTAAATATAATTATCATCTTTAAATGACTGTAAGTTTAATTTGTGACGAAAGACTTCCTCACCATGTAGGGCATCTCTGCAAACATTGCAATAGGTAGGTCTCGCGTGACTAGTTGCGTACCACTGATGATTACCTCCCAGTAAGTCGGCAGTTCCAGGATCACCCTGAGGACGATTCTCCGTCGCTGTTCTTAGTGCGTTCAACCACTCCTCCATGTCTTGTCTGTTTTCTCCACAGAGAACCAAGGATCGAAGTGGAGTTATCACCTATACATAAGAGATGTTACACTAATTATCACACAATTGATACATTTATATCGTGTTAATAAAGAATATAATAATGTTTTCTTCCTGTTGTATTGTTCTGTTTCATAATTTAGAATACTTATGACTGAAACATAAACTTGTCAACTCTCTGAAAAGCACATGTATTAAAATGTATTTAAAGAAACCCATTCTTGTATTTAAAAAACTCAAGTTTCAAAGATAGAAAATTCATAAGTTGACACGCTCAAGTCTCATGTATTCTTTTCAATTCACCGGCAGAGTATTCTCAGCGCAAGGTTATGACTTAAATGACGTTCCAAAAATGCGGATAAATATCGCGGGGCACCGTTTCCGATTAGGTAGCAGTCCCCGCATCCCAGCTGCTCCGTTTTGCATCTTGCAAACGAGAGGGCTGGCACAGGCTGACCTGTAGCGGAACGGAACGAGCTATATCGGATCACGACGTTGCGGACCGGTCCGTCGGCTATAAACAATCGAGGATGGCATTGTTAATTGTTACGGGGCCGCGGCAGGAAGCGATTATTAAGCCGGCGGGACGTTCGAGCGGGCAGGCGGGCGGACGACCTAATTAGAGAGCTGGGGACGCTGCCGCTGCTACCACCGTCGCCAACCCTCGGCTCTCGCGTCCCTTCGCATTTCGCATCGCCTAACCTTCGCGGTGTACCTTGAATCGGGAGCGGGCCCTCCGTTGCGTCGACATTTGAACTGCGACTCGCGGCGCGACGACGGCATCCGCGTGGCACGTGGGACTCCGTCTACCGCTCCGGCGAGCGGCCAGTCCTCGGGACCCGGCGGCGTGCCACCCGCGGCGACATGTCACGCGCGACGACGACGCCGACGACGACGGCGGGCAGGGGTTCGCCGCAACGGCAACCGTGACGGCTGACAGTGACAGCGGCGGCGGCGGCGGCGACGACGCATCGGCCCGTTACTTCCGCGAGACGCGCTTCGCGCCGCTCCTCTCCGGCACGGGTTTAGCGCGCTGTCCTATTTCCCAAGGCGCATGTCATGCCGCCGCTTCGTGTCGCGTCGTTTATAAATAAGTATCCCGCGCGCGTGCATTGTTCGCACGTTCGCCGAGCTCGCCCGCCGGTTCGTTCGCGCGTCCCTACCCTCCGCTCGCCCGGCGTCGCCGGGCCGCCTCGTGTCACACGCGCGGCACCACGTGCGCCATTGTGTTCGACGCCGACGCCGATACCGACCGACGTCGACGCGCGCTTTCACCGCCGCACCGCGCCGTGCCGCCTCGAGTCACGAGGCGAAAAAGCGCGTGGCACGGCGCGGCCGGCGGCGTGGCTGTCAATAAACCGGCTTGGCCGCTGCGCCGCGAGGCGTTATCGCGCGCTTATCCGCCGCGAATAATGCTTCGCGCCCTCGCCCCCGCCCCCGCCGGCAGCCGTACGTGTCGTCGTTATTGACAGGTAGACAGGGTGTATCGGAGCTTCGCGCGCTATCTCCCCCGACGAGGGTCGCCCACGCGGCGGTGGTGGAGTTTGAAAATTCCGCGATATTCCGACCGCGGGATCTCTGCTCTCTATTCCTGAATTAAAAAAAAATGGATCACCCGAGATACCCTCGTTACCTTCTCCCTGGGACAGCGTACGCGTGCAAAATCGTATATTCGCGTCGCCCTCCGTAAAGCTTTCAGCTTTTCACTTTCATCGATATCCCACGAAAGTCTCTATTTTCCATACTTTAATCTTTACGGGAAGATTGTCGGCTCGAAAGAAGCCCGAAGGAACATGGGCGTCCACGGGGGGGGGGGGAGAAGGGTGGTGGCAAGAGGGGCATTTTCCTCCCTCGCCTGGAATCAGCAAAAAATCAAGCATTCGCTCTCCCTTTGAATAAAGGAAGGGCAAAGTTGTGCTAATCTTGCCAATCTCTGCTCTATAATTCATAGGATCGGGTGTATAATTTTTCAACAAAAGACAAGGGTGTCCGCAGGATTTTTTTCCAGGAGGAAGGGGAGGGGGCATGATTCAAAATGTTACTTCCAGAATTAGAATACTTATAATTTGAAATTTATACGCCTTTTGTTGAAAGTTATACACCTAATCTTATGGATTAGGGCAGAGATCGGCAAGGTTAGCACAACTTCTCCTTTTATATAAGGGAGAGCAATTAATTTTTTACTGATTCCAGGGGGGGGGAGGGGGCAAATGTCCCTCTTGCCTCTCCTTGTGGACGCCCTTGACAAAAGGTGTTTGAATTTCTAATTATAAGTATTCTAAAGGCCTCCGCATAATCAAAAAATATAAGGAACAAGGAATTAAACATAGGGAATTGGTATGTGGAAGAAGGAAGATTTTTTTCTTCTTCCTTCTTCCGCATACCAATACCCTATGTTTAATTCCTTGTTCCTTATATTTTTGATTGTGCGGAGGCCTTAATTCTGGGAGTAACATTTTGAATCATGCCCCCCCCCCCCCTCCTAGAAAAAATCCTCCGGACGCTCTTGCGAAGGAAGCGAGAGAGAGAGGTGGCCGCCGCGCGCCGGTGAGCGGCGTGCTCGTTTCTCATTTCAATCTCGAGAGCGCGATTATGTTTATATTATCCTGGTATTTCATCTCTCGTGCAATTTGTACCGGGCGGAATTACCTTTCCACGTGGATACGTAACGGAAGAGTGGATGATGCTTCCCCGGTGGACGCGGAACGCCTCTTTAGCTCAGGGGCAGAGCACTGGTCTCGTAAACCAGGGGTCGTGAGTTCAATTCTCACAGGGGGCAATTCTTTTTGTTCGCCGAAAGGTAACCGACCCCTCGAGCGCGTTAATCCCATTGTCATTTGCGCAACGTGCGAATATACGGCTTTCGAATCGATCAGTATTCAATCGAGCATGTCACTTCGTCGATATGACCTCGGCGACCCATCCCTCATAAAGAATTCCCCGAGTGCATGAAGGATTCTCGGAGTCACGTGAAGATTAAAAAGGTTCGGGATAGTTCTTCTTATAATAATAAAATAAAGTAAAGCCTACGCACGACGGCGCGAACGAGCCTATCCTCGAATTATCCATCCCCACTGGACCGGCCGAATCGCGAAAAGAATTCGGCTACGGTAAATCAATTCCGTCCCCCTCGGGTCTTGAGTCTATTACGAAGTCGATTATTGGACATTGGGGCAAATCGGCGGGAATAATTGACGACACGTGGGCGGACTCGTCTCCCCGACACGCCATCGCGCCAGCCGGTATTTGCTTTATTGTCGGGGCCACTTTTCCACCCCCGTGAGCGGCGGGCGGCGTAGGTGTCGGACGCATCATCGGCGCTTCGGAACGGAGACCGTGCACGCGACGTGTTGAATGCCAGGTGAGATGTCGAAGGCCCGTCCGTCGGTCGGTCGGTCAGGTGTCCCCTCCCCCCATTGTGTCGCCGTCCATTCTCGTCCCGCGCTTTCATGCCGCGAGCCGCGATATCGAAATTCGAACGCGGCCGGCCTTTGTGCGGTGTCGCGCGACCATCCCCCGAGGCCGATGTATTCATCGCGCGTTGAAAAAGACCCGCGTTTCTTCGCATATTCATAGCGCTCCCCCTTCCGCCCCCCAACCCCCCCCCTCTCTCTCTCTTCTCTCGTTCGCTCGAATTGATGAATACAATCGCGCGGCATTATATACCGCGACATGTTACATCGTAAAATATGTATCATATTTTCGTTGCATTTTCACGCTTCGCGAAATTCAATCGCGGTCCATGTAACGCCCGACGAATCCCACTCTCCGTAACCGAGTTTAATTGGCTTCGATTGACCCGAATGCAATTGTTGTGCAGATCCCGAACCGCTTGGCCGCCGGCATTGTCCGGGACAACTCAGCGGCACGACCAAGACCGCGTCTTCCGATAGACACGGTCCCGGAGCGGGGAAATTATTTTCCTGTCGAGCGCTCGTGAAGCATCCGTGACTCGCATGCCGACGGCATCGAGCGAAAGGACACGCAGCGCGATTATTGCTCGCAGCGTAATCGCGCACGAATCACTTTGTATCCTGAGAGAGAGAGAGAGAGAGAGACAGAGAGAGAGATCGGCTGCTGGAGCGGGCGAGAGATGAAAGGGACGAGGAAGTGGTATAACGATCGTAGAGGTAATGGACTTCCCTTGTTGGCGCGAATATTCATCCCTTCTAAAGGCAAACGTCGAGCTCGGCCGAATCGTGGAAAGGGAAAAAGGCATCTCGCGTCCTTCGCCATACGTCAATTAATCATCGTCGCCGGCTAACTCGGCCGATTAATCATCGCGCGATGCCGCGTGACTGATTATCCTCCCCGAGTCCGTCGAGTCTCCTCGGCATCCCCTTCGCAGCATCCCCCGGAATTGACCAGCGCGGGAGAAACGGGCCCGGGATACCGACCGTTACCGGCGATCTGGATCGGCAGGTCGTTATATACGGCAGTGGAGCGTGCTCGCGTTTTCGCGAACTCAAGAGGAAAATTACTCCGGATTAGAGCAAATCGAGTTTTCCCGACTTTGAGAAAATTAATATCCTCGAGCGCTTGAAAAGCGTGTCGGGACCAGCCCTCGGCGGCGCGCACCTCTCGATCTCGTCCGCGGCTGCTCCGAAAGGGCCTCGCGTTCAAACCGAGACGATCCTTAATCCATTAACAGTTTCGTTGTTACTAATCGCACCGCTACCGCGGCCTTGGACGAGCCTGAGGATGCCGGAGATATTTAGGTACGCACTTTCAACTAGGTCAGACGCGGGTTACGCTCCACTTAATTCATTTAGAACGCGCGGCTTGAACGCGAGAGCTCGCGGTAACGCCCGGATATATACGCGGACCGAGAAACCCGATATTATCGCTCGATATGTGCTGCGTTCCTCGCGCCAATAAAAATATTAGAATCTCCGGAGCCGCGAACGTAATGAATGCGCCGACAATTAATCCGGCTCGCGTTACCGGATAACAATACTGGTAATTACTGTCGGCATAATCCCCAACTTGGATAAAGTATCGATCGCGAAAGCCTTCAGGCAACGATTTTTAACCGCGTTAAGCCGGTCTAAGCTGTATGTGGAATAAACGGCATGTAACGAATCGATCGCCAACAAAAAGTGTGCGAAACTGACTTTTCACGAGAATTATTTGCCTGGCAGGCCCGTCCCTGAAAAAGTTTTTCCGCTTATCAAACAAGACAGAAATGTAATATTGAACAAGTATAATACTACGCGGATGGGTGTTCATAGTTTACGAAGCGTACTGTCTAAATCGCGTTGGAAAGTGATTGTAACTGAAAATGCTCGCAAATGTCACGATACACTTTCCTCGCGATATATCTTCCATCGACGACGCCAAAACGTATTTGCATTTAAACGAAATAAGTAAAGGGATAGAGAGAGGATGGACGAACCGTATCGTTCAGTTTGAATACCGAAGGTATCTTTCATAAATTTTTTAAAGGTATCAGACGAGCGGGGGTAAGAAGAGCGAGAAAAAGATTGTAACTGAACATGCTCGCGAATGTCACGATACACGTTCCTCGCGATATATCTTTCATCAACGACGCCAAAACGTATTTGCATTTAAACGAAATGATAAGTAAAAGGATATAGAGAGAGGATGGAGACGAACCGTATCGTTCAGTTGGAATACCGAAAGTATCTTCCATAAATTTTTTAAAGGTATTAGCGGAGGTAAGAAGAGCGAGAGCGATCTGGCCGGGCAAAAGCCATCACTCCTCGTTCCTCCTATCCACCCTCGTCATCCCTCGTATTGCGCGACAAAAAATTGGCTACGTTCGCAGGGATGGTCCTCCGTCTTTCCCAACCTCCCCCCCCCCCTGCGTATATGCCGTGCCATACATATTTTATGAGCAAACGTAGCCCCCAGCGACGACGTAAGCCGAGAGGGACGGGGAGCGAAAACGAAAGAGAGAGAGAGTGAGAGGGGGGGGGGGGCAGGAAGGGACACCACGTCACGCAATTCCGGCGCGTGCGGGCGACGAGAAAACGAGGCCGCTCTGAAAGCTCTGAATTCTCAATATTGTGTACTGGATATGTGTTGCCTGCTTGTGCGCCGCCCGCTCGCGAGCGCCGCCGTGACCTTCTGACCTGGAAATCCATCCCATCCTGACGCGAGCTGCCGAATCCGCGGGGCCGTGGGAAGGATCGATCGTCCCTTAAATTACCGAGTGCCTTCGGCCGTGTTACGACATTAAACGGAGATACCCGCGTCTCGCTTATCAGTCCGGGGGCTACCGCGCGCGAAACGCCGCGATAACGCGGACCGAGCGCGTGATCTCCCCTGCGATGAGACAGACGGATCCGAGTCCGGATCCGGGGGGTCGATAGACACATCTGATGGACGCCTGAATTTCGCTTCGCCGAACACATGGAACAGAGATAAATCGTAATCGCAGTCGCTTCTGGCAGATTTTCCCGACGTTTTCCCTTCCGTTGTACAACAATACGTTTCGTACGATTGTACGGCGAGATTAACATCAGCCCGAAGATATTTTCAGGCAGCTTTTAGCCCCAGATATAAAATGGAACCTCTTTCAACCGCTCGGGTGAAAAACGACGTTCTAATACTCATCGCAAAAAGGGGTCAGACATTCTCGGGTCACAGACTCAGTTTGAGGTACTGCCACCTCTCGATTACTCAGCGTCACAGGCTAACGCAAAAACGCTTTCTCGCATTACCATCGCTTTGAGAGGATTCCGAGTTTCTTTCCGCAACAGTGGAACGATGGTATTATTCCTTGACGCGGATCTATACAACAGAATTGTACAACGATTGCCGAAAAGAAGCATTACTTCTATCACGCGGAAAGAACGATTTTGCTCAAGTACCTAAAAATTTGGCCAGATACAGATCTGAAAATAATTTTGTTGATCCACGAAAAGTAATTATATAGGACACTTAAGCATAATGATAATGCCGCAAAATTAAGTTTTAATATTCCAACAACTATTTTGGGCGTCCTAGATAATTATTTGAATGGTCCAACAAAATTATTTTCAAATCTGTATTTTACCAAATTTTTAGATATTTCAACAAAACCATTCTTTCCATGTATGTACGTTATACCGCAGCGATCGGAAATATCAGTAGCAATTTATATTGCGGGTTTTCCGCGAATATGTTTTCCTAACAGAAAAGTTTCGTCCAAAGAGAGCACGAAAAATATTGTAACGAAATAAAATGCCAAACGTCTCTTACAAAGACGCCAATCCTCAGATCCAATAAACTCAAAGCAAGGACGATTTGGGACTTCAAAAGGAAAGAGAGCTAGCTTCCTCGCCGTGTAGTCTCGGATGAAGGAAAGGCGGATGTTGAAATTCATCGATTGGATAAGTCGGCACGCTTGCGATTTAATGCGAGATTCGAGCGAGTATTAGATTGTAAGAAGCGAGCCGAATGTGAGAGAGGGAGAGAGCGTCGCATCCACTTACGAGTCTGTCACGTGCTGATCTTTATCCGAGTATCATCCCCCTCGATCCGCGGATGTAATCTAACGTGTCGTGGCACGAATTTATCATGGAATCGTAAGCCGAGCTTTCTGTGCTTTCTCTCTCCCTCCCTCTCTCCGTCAGTTCTCCACCGCCCTAAAACCACGCACTTTAATTAGCACCGCACCGACCGCATCGACCATCCCCGGCCCCATTTATGTCGCGACTCATTACATTATTCTACATACGCCACCGTCTATTTTTAGTGGCACGTAGCGCGTGCAATAAGCACCGCCGGCTGGATCTAAGCACGGTCTTCTGCATAATGGAACGCGCATATTTGCCCGGGAGGACACGCGGCACGTGAAAGGTCCTTCCGCTCGCGCGCGGATGTGGTCACGGCACATGGACGCTTGGCTCCGCATCATTACAGCTAAATATACATCGAGCAACATATATATATATCGCATATCGAACGCGTGAAATATGTATACGTTATCGCTGCGTCGTTTGTTTGTCCCTTTTTGCCTTTTTGTTTTTGACAATGCAACGCCGCGCCGCCGAAGCGAGACTTCATCAGAGGCACGCGCGCGGAACCTTTGCCACGGAACGAACCTCTCTCCTTGTTTGACCAATAATTCTAATAGAGCGAAATTGCACTTTTCTCTTTAGGTAATTGCTTTTCGAAAGCGCAACGTGCAGCTTTTACAGCCTTAGAAAACGTAAAACGGTCGTAATTACGGTCTTCTTAATCGACGAACGGTGTTCGTGCGCGCGAACCCGACCCCGCGGCCCGTAGGAGGGGCGCGGCGACGAAGTGGGTTACTCGAGCAATTTGCAGCTGCACAACTGCGACAATCGCGGCATTAAAATTAATTAAGCCCTGATTCGCGCTGATTACACGGCGTAGCCGGGCGCGCTTAGCGAATGACACCGGATTACAATACGGCAAATTGTTCCGCGACCGGCGCGCGAAATGTAGCGCGCTCCAGTTAGCCGCCCCGCGTCCCCTTATTCAATCACGGCGTACCTCAGCTATTCGGGCGAAACCAGGGTATATATCCGCCCGGTGCGGCGGAATATGAAAATTTCATCGTCGCCAGTCGTCCCCCGCTTCTACGCCGAATCTCACCGATTTTCAATGGACACTTGACCTTTGCGTCGCGCCCCGAGTTCCCGATCCCTATCTCCGCGCCCCGCCGAATGTGGGTCGCGGCTAAATTACGGTCCACGACGCATTTAGCCAATATTTGAGATGAAACACAGCGGAATGCGTTTATTTTATTCCGGTCGGTTAAGAGTCCGTTTGTGTGTTCCCCCCTCTCTCTCTCTCTCTCTCTCGAAATATAATACAATCACGAGTGGCGCGATCGTAATATAAATCTAATTTTATCGAATTAATCTCGCAACAAATTCCACAGTCTTTATCACCACGTCAAATGAAATATTCCCTCGGATAACCGCCGCCGCTCCGTTTCTGTAATTCACAGCGCGCGGATTCTGCTGATACGAACACGTTGCTGCGAAAGAAAAGAGAAAGGGGAGACCTACGAAATCCCCTATATACAATTTTCGGAGAATAACACGCGTGTCGGGGAAAAAATAATGCGACGCGTTATCGAAATCGGGGACGATAATAATTTTTCGTCGTTAAATAAACCTAGCGTTGAGGAAATATTTATCGAGACCGACATTTGAGATTGGGGTTGCCTGGATGGGGTAGAGATCGTCGCATTGAAATGCGGCGTGAATATATGTTCACGGACGGCAAAAAGACCGGATGGGGGCGAGGCGCGAAGTTATATCACGGCCCTTTTATACTACGCGTACGTTTGTAGGTCGCTATGCGTGAGTGAATTTTGCGTTCCCGTTTCGTGTGTGTAAAAAGAATGTGCGATCACCGGGATGGTAGCTGCCGCCGAACGAAACATCCGGAAAATTGATCGACCTGTTAAACTCCACCCCTTCCACGCCCGTTTGCGGTCAATAAATACGCGTACCCTTCGGACCGCGGTCTCCAATTTCGCGACTATTAAGAAGCGTTTATTCTTTAATCCTCTCTCGCAAATCAATTTTCCAACGGCGGCTGGCATTACGTTCATAGAGAACAATTGGGCGCGATTTGATTAATTAATCTACGTAGATTTAATTAACTCGGCTGTAGATAAAAAAGAAAAAAAGTAACGCTTAACGACAAGCACGAATATTTTTCCACAGTCTGGTAATCTGAGCATAATTATCAATAATCCCACGCTTCATTCTTTATTCTGTATAATCCGCTCTTTATAATACGTTTGGATTTTCCGATAAACAAGCGCCTTGTTAGCTCGTTATTAAGTTACGTCAGATCTTATAGAAGCCTGGTACATCGGAAATACATCAGAGATTAATGATATAATCACGTTGGCTGATTAGAGCAACTTTACAATAATCTACATCCTCCTCCAACTAATATCCCACCAATAGAATTTCCTAAGCCGCAATTTCGCGGCTCAGATGATCAACAGTTATGCAAGACTAATGCAGCAGTGCGTGAATAATCTAATTATACTGCGCCATTAATTAGGTATAGTCTTAGGCACCGTGAACTTTGGCGAAAACGGATATGTCGGTATGAGCAGGGCCGAAGCCCATGTTACAAATTAATCCCAAGGCCGATAGCTTCGCGGCACGCATGCGTTTCTGTTTCGATTTTCTGGATTACATTGTTGCTACTTAAAAACGTATTTGTCGTCGGCGGACGTCGCTGTTCTCCGCTATCGGCGATCGTATCGCGTCGCGTGCACGTGTATCGTGCCACGCACGACAATGTACGTACACGACAATAGACCGCGCGGAATTATATACGTCTCGTAGCAAGTGTTTGCGCAAGAAGAAGAGGACGGGTAGAGCGAGAAGAGCCTCTCGTCCCAGTTACGTGATATTATATTTCCACGGTAATTGCATCGAGTTCGCAATATTCGTAGCAAAGCGCGAAGCGGCGATACAAATCTAGGCCGAGCGCCCGTCGAGGTGTATAAAATTTAGGCCAATTAAAATTCAGATCTCGCAACGGGGATTTGGTACCAGGACTCAACTAAATCTCCGCTCGATACATATCCCCCGGAGTAGAGACATCTCCGATCTTCCGGGGAAAGAAATCGCGTAACGCAAAAAAGCCTCCGCGATGCTTTATTTATTCCGTGATGACATTCTCGACGTGGCATTATAAACGGCGCTCCTCGCCGCTGACACGTTTTACGCGAAATTAATTGTATTAGAATTTTCCGCGAACACAACAGGCGCACCGAAACTCTGACGTCAATGTGTGACGGCGTCGCATCGACGATGGCTTGGGAATGCCCACCGCTGAGAAAATGCCATAACGCCAGGCGGCATGCGAGACGAATTGCCGATTATGCTTTGCGGCCGCACGTTCGTACGTGCGATAAACATTCATGCGCGCATACGAGAGCGTAGTGCTTTTCATAGCGCTATAAATAAACGCGGCATGTAGGTGGTCCGTCACGCCGATGCACCGCGCACATAGTCCAGAAGTGTCTATATTTATTAATTTAAGACACACATCGGACTGACATCGAGTCGCCTTATGCCCTCTTATGCGCGCGTAAAAATATCCGGATACCTATACCTGGGAGAGAGAGAGAGAGAGCGAGAGCGAGCGAGAGAAATCTGCGAAATTTTATCTCGGCGATAATCGATGCGGATTAATGTGTGACAAACCGGTTGGATAATTCCGGAAAATTTCGCAGCCGGGTCGCGCAAATTCAAGAGCAAGCTCGCGCGAACGCAATATTTAAATAGCTCGTCGTATCGTTTCAGTCGGGAGGAGGGGAGGGGGGGGGGGAGGATTTAATTGGACGCCCGAGTGGCACGAGGCTGACGAGGATCGATATCGTAATTAAGAGTTTTCCCGAAATGGCATTCTCTAAACACAGAGAGCGTCTAAATCAGTATACTCGTTAGCAATTCCCGGCTGCGGAGCGCGGGACGGACGCTTCACGATGCGCCAATAAAGCCGCGTCTCTCGCCGTGCCGTAAATGCGGTTTACTTCCTACAAAGGGGCACAGACAGACGCACCTGCCCTTCGTCGAGAAAGGGCCGCGCTCTATCGCAGGCTCGCCCTTTCGCCGTCCTCGGAAAAAGTCCGACGTGGACGCCCGGCCGAGCCGGTGTCGCGCACGTGGAAAATTAGCTGCGCCGTTGTACGCACGTCTTAAAATAAACGCGGCCCACAAGTACCCTCGTAAAGAACGTAAAAACCGTAAGAACAATTATAGTATATGAGAAGAATGTCCCGCCTCCCTCGATGCGACGTCGAGTACACCCCTTTTCCCTTCCTTCCTTTCTCCTCGGCCCGGATCGTCGAGACCGCCGTATTAACTTGTTTGCGGAGCCGCGGCTCCGCGCGAAGTACCCTTTATATTAGGTACGTCGATGCAACTCCGGACGTATACGTCTTAATTGCGTTACGCGTCACGTATACGGAGACATCTCTCATCCCGGCTCTCGTAACACGATAACAGATACCTTTCAACTACCTCGTCCCGCGTCCTCTTTATCTCCCCGACAACGAGGAGGATCTGCTATACGGCATCTCGAGTGTTTGGCTTACTCGAGGCTGGACGCACTTTGCCCAATGCTGGATGGGATACGGGGAATTGCGGGATACGTATAAGAGGCCAGGGAATCGCCGGCGAGATCGCTAAAATTATCTCTCACAGCGCGGCGGATAAATAATAAAAGGAAAACACATTGGAAGCGGGATATCCGCGCGACCGCGACGCCAAGAATTCTCTCTCCGCGGGATGGGGATCTTTTTAAAGTTGTATTACAGTGGTATAAAAATAGCCGCGGACCGATCGTAAACGACACACCGTTTTCTCGGGGCTTTTATGTAACAGCCCCGCATCCATCTTCGTCGATCCGTTCTCTCCTGCGGAAGACGGATGTGTAGCTCGGGGAGGGCTCGATTCTTAAATCGACGATTGCAGCTGAGTCGCACGAGGCAGTGACGCTTGTCCTCGTTCCCCCCCCCCTTCCCTTGTCCACCCACTCCCCGCGGCGCATTTAATATTCTATAAATTCTGCGAGAGACGTTGAAGCTGGTGAAGTTCGCGGAGCGGCGGAAGCTCTAAAGATATATCGACCGATGTTCCGCGCGATCGGCGGAAATCGAGGACGTCGCGGGAAGTCACGTCGTTATCGCGGTCACGATACGCGAAAGTGCGTTTCGAAAGTTCGCCATAAACGTAACGGAGATTACGCTACGCGATTACGGCACAGCGTACCGTCGAAATTTATTCTCTCCGCACTGTGATCGATAAGAAATATAGACGTGTCGCGTCGGCAAATTCGACAGCGGGAAACATGTTGATTCAATTGATAACGCGCGCTTGAAATCTCTGCTCGCGATTCGAGAGAAAGAGTTAACGGGCGACGTTACGGTAAGGAATAACGCATAAAAAGAGGCTGTTTTTCGACACACCCACGGCGTGGCGATTTTTTGCGACGCAATCTCGCTCGAATAACGCGCGGCTACGTGGGAGATCTCGTTCGCTGGGGTAAATGCGTAACATAAACGGTAACATAAGTAACGGGCCCCGGCTATTCCCGTGGAAGGCGGCGTCGACGTTACGGTCGCCCGTAAGACACAATAATCCCAAAAAAAAATTCCACGGCAATAAAAGAAACGAGGACGTACCGGTGCACGGCGAACGTTGTACGTCAACGGGGGAGATACTGGGTGGCCGACCCGAAGCTGCGGTCCTCGGTGACTCCGGTCATCCCCCCGGCGATGGATGCACGAGATCAAAACTTCATTTCGCGCAACTGGAGCGCGTCGCTCCGCACGAAACCATCAAATTTCCTTTCGAGTCGCTTGACAATATTCGGAGAACAGCGGCGTAATTCACGAGAGATGGTTACGCCAGGTTACCCTATATATAGGGTAACGTGACGTTACTATCACACACGTATACACGTATACATCTCGAGCGGGTCTCGGTGGAGCATTGTAAAATTTTACGAGAAACTTGCCCGGGATATGTCCCAGCGGCGAACAGCGTGACTCGACCCTAGGTTTCCGGGCTCAACTTCGCTAATGGCCATTAGAATGGCCGGGGGTGCATCACGGATATTACCTGCACGCCTGCACGTGCTATTATCGCAACCCCTTATCGCGGCTGGACGCTCGTTAAAAATTCATTCCCACTCGTGCTAGGAATATTCTAGCACATTCTCTCTCTCTCTCTCTCTCTCTCTCTCTCTCTCCCTCCCCCTTTTCCTGAAATGCCTTTGTGAGCTTTCCTAGACACAGCCGGAAGTGCTAAACGAGATCTGGGAGCATCGTGCAGAGATGTCCCAGATCCATCGCGCCGTCTTTCAGTCGCCGATCTTTTTGGCAAGGAACGTCGAGGGAAAAGGGAGCCAATTTTACCTCGACAATTTCATAAAAATTGGAAATTTCGACGTGCACGAGATCAGATATTGATCTTCGATTTAACCCGAGAGGGAAAAAAGTAAAGTTCAACTAAAATTAACCGAGGAAACGATTAACGATATCCCGTTATCTATAATACCGCCACTAACGAAATTTAGCTGCAAAGCTATTTATACCCCGACATTGAAGTACAGTACCGATCCTCGTGTTTGATGCTGCATTTACTCGCCGTGTCACCCGTTTATAGACAAATTCTAGGGCAAGTTAGCGTCCAAATGTCACAGGCTATTCTTAACGCGTGTCGATTTGGTCAATCGCGGCCGTCCCGAACTTGTACGTTCGCGCGATAAACATCATTCCACCGGGCCGCGCGTGGGATCGATTGAACAATCACTCCTGTTTGTTAATAGAATTTAGAGAGCCGACCCAGAAGCCTCCGCGATGGATACTCGAGGGGATCCGGGTAGTATAGCGCTAATCCGCTCGTTTACCTATACTCTCGATATATACTTGACTCCGAAAGTTCCATCGAATCCAGTAATCAATGTTTAAAACCTTATTATCAGTTCTCATGTTGTTCCGTCCCTTCTATCGCACAGAAAAAAAAAAAGTCTTCAATCAAGACGAATATATTTAAATTAACACTATCATTGTTTCATATATAAGGAAGAAAATATAATTTTCT
>NJRQ01000383.1:151659-169967 GCA_003063805.1 Aphaenogaster ashmeadi | reverse complement strand
AATGGTAGAGTAGGGTGGCATTTTTTTTTTCTAGGCTTTCAATCTCAGTTTTTAAGGCTCAGTGTTATTTGTGCATGTAATCCGAAGTGCGCTACGGTCTCATTTTGTACCTACAAACTGAAGAACTTTTATATCAAGCAAACGTTTATGTCAGGTGACATAACCGCGAACCGAAAGATAGTGACACCAAATGTAATTTTTTAACTTTTTTTCGATTTTATCATGAAATCCACCGTAGCGCAGTTCCTGAGTGTTCGTACGTTTAATTGCAGACCAAATATTTGCGATTCTGTCCAGCCAATTCGGAATGGCACCCTAGGCTGCAAATGTCGGTAATTCCCGTCACTTCAGGATCCCCTTAATTTAAGAATTAATCAAGGTAAGCTTCTAAATATATAGAATTTTAAAAAAAGAAGACTGTCGAAAAAAAGCAATCACTTTTTTGCGTTATACATAAAATTCTTTCTTCGGATTTCTCATGGAATCTACGCTGACGCCAAAAGCACAAGTAGCGATTACGTCATTTGTATACTTCGTAAAAATGTCTTTCATTTTCATTATCCTATTCTGCAGTGACAATTGCTCCAAGTAATTGCTAAAGTCGATGCCGCAATCCGACATCAACTTGAACATATTTTTTATTTCACTAGACGTGAAGGCCGGACTCAATATAGATCGCATCTCCCGCCATTTCTCACCGCGAAGAGCGATGAGATTCTTGACAAAAAAATGGATCCTGAGTTTCATCGATGAAATGATGATGATTCGTGAACATGTCAAAATGTTTTATAGTTTTAATAAGTATCGGGATCGCGTATCACTATGAGTGGTTTAATTAAATCATGTATGATGTATTTTGACGTCAGGATGTAAATTGTAACGTCAATTGTATGTTACGAGTTCAGCTACGGATTGGCGACTGAGGAGCATTGGTCCCATGTTTCCCAGCAATGGTAAAGGCTTTGCATACGGTATTCATGTTTCTTGAAAAAAAAATCATATTTTTGAAGAGTAAGTAATAGAGACTCAGAATGCCTGATAAAATAATTACGTATATTATATTGATAACTGTTCACGCGATTATAAACTGAATTTGTGAAAGAAAGTAAAAGCAATACTGTTATTCAAATATTAGTGCGATGTTATTAAAATTGAACCAATACGACATTACATGTCAAACTGTAATAGTCAACTGCCACTATGATAAGTAGTCCTTCTTTTATATACGTGGAGAAGCCTGTTCAGCAGTACAATGTAATACGCCAAGTTATTTCCATATGTTGATTCAATGAACAATAATAAACAGTATATTACATTCAAAGATGTGTATTTTATGTTATATAAACACATTACCTACAGACAGACCAAAAAATAGTTTAAACAATATTTTGTGATGTTCTATAATTAACTAATCTTCATAATTCTTTATTTTAACGTCATTTTTTCCATGCGCGCATAATACATCTTTATCCCAATGCAAGAAATTAGGAAAATATTTTTAACAAAAATCGTACGAGAACACAGTAGAAAAGTAAAAATAATTAGGTAACAAGTTACATAATAAATGCGGTTACAATAATTATATAGATATCTACATCACGAACAAAAATAATTTCTGTTACAATATAATCGACAATAAGAACGCGACATAAGAAATGATATTCTAACCATTAATTTCTTTCATACTCTTTTCTTTCGTGTTTTCTGAGAAACGTATAAAAGAGAAAATAACTATGTTTAATATGTCAGAAATATATTTCTAATTCAAGAATATAGTTAGTTTTTTTAACTTGCTGCAATATAAACATTTTCTCGCTGGATTAATTAAGAAAGAAACATCTTGTTTGTGTTTATTTTCGTTTCTCATTATTTTTTATTTCATCTAAAATTAAATAATATTATGTTGTATAAAAACGTATAATTACATTTTCGGACGAACTTTTGTTTTTGCGAACGGTATTTTATTTTGTTATACCAGAAATATGTTTCAATATCAATTTTTTAATTGTTGTACATTACATATTTTGGAAAACTTAAACAATTTTACGGATAAAAAATTATGTTCTTTTAAATCAATGTCATCTTCGGATATAATTAATAAAATAGTAGGAATTATATATATATTTTTTTCTATATTAAAACGTCTTTTATTTTCACATTTTCAAGAAGTCATAAAAAATTATTAAAATTTTCTTACATCTGATTCGTTATATTAACAAGATCAGCTATGTAACAAGAGTATGATGTATATTTTTCCTTGGTTTTACCTTTAACTTAGAAACCATCCTTAAGCTTCATATTGAAACCGTCCTTAGTGATCTTAAATGGTACTGACGTTTTCTTGTAGGTTTTCAGATCATAATGTACCAGTAGATGAACGATACTATTATCATCACTGGTTTTTATGATGGTTCTTATGAGATTTCGAAAGAAATTAGCTATTTTCTCAAGAACGAATTTTATGTTTATTAATTATTCCAATCAAGAAGGCAAGCTTCTAGATATATATAACTTTATTAAGGCAATAGTGTTAAAAGCGATCATTTCCTTGTTGTTTATATAGAATTCGTTCTTCAAGTTTTTCATGGAATTAACACTGATTCCAGAAACGTAAGTAACATTCATATACCTAGTAAAAGCGTCCTTCATTTGCATTATCTTTTGTTCCGGTGGCAATTGTGCTAAATAGGAGAGAGTTGATAAAAAATTACTATTTAAGATCTATATTTATAAAAACATAGAGAAGTGCAGAATAAAACTGCATTGTTAAATTATTAAACAAATATAAATATGAAAGAAAGCCAATATCGGTCGCGGCGGATCTTGGTGCCTAATAATAATTATTTTGTGAATTTTCCTACTCATGCGAATAGCGCGCCGCAAATTTGTCGGTCTTGAAACACAAACATAAAGCCGGAATTAATTCACATGTTAAATTGACAAACAACTTAATAATTTTGATGCTAACAAGCATCTATATATATAAAATCCCCCTTTCCCCGAAAACTGTAAAGAAATTATTGCGAAAAATAACACCTCAACCAGGATTCGAACCTGGATCTCCCTTCAATCCGTGCGGGCGTCCTACCAATTCGACCATCAAGGCATGTGGTGATATTTCTCGCATACGATATTGGCTTTCTTTCATATTTATATTTGTTTAATATCATCGGTCTTATTCTTAATATTATTTGTTTAAAATAGGTTGCCTGAAATAAGACGTCCAATCAACATATATTTGTTATTGCGAGAAATATCATCACATGCCTCGAATTGGTATATAGGACGCCCGCACGGATTGAAGGGAGATCCAGGTTCGAATCCTGGTTGAGGTGTTATTTTTCGAAATAATTTCTTTACAGTTTTTGGGGTAGGGGGGGATTTTATATATATAGATGCTTGTTAGCATCAAAATTATTAAGTTGCTTGTCAATTTAAAATGTGAAATAATTCCGGCTTCATGTAAGGATTGTGTTTCAAGACAAATTTACAGCGCGCTGTTCGCATGAGTAGGAAAATTCACAAAATAATAATTATTAGGTACCAAGATCCGCCGCGACCGATATTGGCTTCCTTTCATATTTATATTTGTTTAATATCATCGGTCTTATTCTTAATATTATTTGTTAAATTATTATTATTTATATAAATTGATCAAAAATTGCATTCATTGTATCTGATTTTTTAAAATGTTTATAGCACAAAATAAAATGTAATATAGGAATTTTCTGTCTATATTTCTCATTGCTCTTTTATTTCATATCTTCATCATTAGATGTCGTTTATATTTAGTAATAAGAAAAAAAATTGACGTACGCTTTAGATGACTGTTTCTTAATTGACATTTCCGAAATCGGCATTAGCTTAAACATGTTTTTCATTTTGCTAGATATGAAGGCTGAACTCACAATAAAGATTATATATGACGTCATATTTCTTCGTCATTCTCTGAATAGAGAAAAGATTTTTGCCGAACAATGGATCTTTATTCTCGTCTACGAAGCTGCGATGATCTAGAAATACATCGAAGTGTTTTAACGCCATGGATTTATTAAGCTAGGAATCGCGAATCATTATAATACTGTTTTTACTATTTACTATTTCTTTAATATTTCAGATCTTTGAAGAGGAAATAATACAAGTGTAGGACGCCTATTATTATTGATAATAATAATCAATATAATCAAAGTAATTATATATATCATGTTGATATATAATATACTGCTATCACCGCTTTTCTATTAAACTAGTATACATTATTATAGTTTTATCGAAATTAGAATCAGTTCTTGCACGTTTTCGTAACCAGTTCGTTTCTTGATTACTTTCATTTATGCTGCTAATAACAAAGATAATATCAAGGTAAAATTTCACGCACCGAAAGCTGACCACACTGGCTCAGTTTTTCTAATATAGTATCCGATTCGTCATCGCTTACGTAAGTGAAGTTAACGAGTATCATGTATCACATTTATCATCACAAGTATCGTAGTTAATGAAATGATAATCTTTTATAACTAAAATAATGTACAAATAACGTATAGTCTTCCGCCAGTAAATAGATAACATTCAAAGTAAATAATATTCGACAACAACTGGCTAAATAGATTAATTAGAAATATTCTTACTACGTTAGTGACCACGGGTTTTGGTTCATTTAACGAGCAGAATTTTAATAATTTTTGATGCTAATAAGCATCTATAAGATCTTCCCTTCCCCGAAAACTGTAAAGAAATTGGGGAGGAAAGATCTTACAGATGCTTATTAGCATCAAAAATTATTAAAATTCTGCTCGTTAAATGAACCAAAACCCGTGGTCGCTAACGTAGTAAGAATATTTCTAATTAATCTATTTAGTCAGTTGTTGTCAAATATTATTTACTTTGAATAAAATAAAGTACATTGGACTCGTCAGTTACTATTTAATATTTTCAAGTATATTTGCCACATGAGTTATTATACTTTTTATTATTGATACATAACGTGATTCATATCAGTAACAGCAGTTTAATAGAAAATTACGAAATTACATTAGATTTTCTATTCCTAATGACCTTGACCATGGCTAATCGTTTGTCTCTGGCAAAAGAATAGATGAAAGATTCTTAATACGGACCGTACACGATCAATAATACTGATCAGTAATATTGAATCAGTAATATTGACAATATACATTAATATTTTTACAACCTGACGATATTTTTATACTATTTGACATTTATATAATCTTTTTACAATACTGACGCGTTCTCTTCACACAATCAGTATTATTGTCAAAATCCCTATCACACAGCGATACTGATGCTCGAGAATCAAAAAATTCGGATCACTGTCAATATCCTACATCAATCCATCAATATTGACCACACACGATCAATAATATTGTCAGTATTTGTTGATACTGACAGTATTATTGACCGTGTAAGGTCCCTATTAAAGATGATTTCTTCGACACAATTTGCTTCTTTATTGAATAAAAATTCACGACGTTTTGACCATGGGTTTTGGTCCTTATCAAGTGAGATTCACATCGCTTACATCAAGTAGGAATGCACAACAAAATCTTTAGTTGACATTGTGCCCAAACTACGTCAGAGTCTAAAAATATTTATGTGCGTCACAAATGAAAACGAGTAAAACAGAATTAGATTCGAGGAAATTCTTTGGTGTAGTGACACTTCACGATCTCCATGTGACATGTCCTCTCGAAGCAACAAACGTTAAATGATTAACGTTTAACGTTTACTACACCAAAGAATTTCCTCGAAAAAAGTGAAAATTCAGTGAAAATTCCGTTTAATCGTGCATATTTCATATGAGAGTCCATTTATTTATTCAGAATTTTCACTTTTTTATTTATTTCACGAGTTTTTACAGAGATCCCAACTTGAATTTCACATATTTTATGTAAAATTTTTTCAGCTTTCCGAAAAAATGTCGAAAAAATTCTTAAAATTTGGGCAACGGCAAAAAAACAGCTTTTTAGACTTTAAACTTAATTTTAATGGCTTTAAATAATCTTAAAGAAAAATCAATATTTTTTTGGAAAAGCTAAGTTTTTTAATATAAAAAACCATTTTTCAAAGAATTTTTTAGCGCAGCAAAGTACTGAAAAAAAATGAATTAAAAAACAAAAAAATTCTAAAATACCCCATAGGATTGTAACAAAAATAAGTAAGAAAAAAATTTCAAAAAATTTGGGGACTTATTTTTCAACGTGGAGTACAAGCTGAGTGGATTGCAAAAAGATCCGCGATAGTCGAATCTAAAACGAGGTCCCGATTTGGCGTTTTCGCTCATATATATATATATATATGTTTATATAACGTATATGTTATAATAATATTGCTTAACATATATTGTCTATATTGTAATGTAACATAAAATATGTCATGATTTTTTTATATTCTTTATATTCGTAGACTCTTATATTTCACATGTAATATAAAACTTATAATATTTCTATTGTTTAATTGCGTTTTTGTTCTTACTTTGTATTCTTATTTTGGGATCTGAAACCAACAAGCTTAGTTTGTGTCTATAATCGTAGGATGTCCGTTCTCTCTCGGTACAATGCTCAACCAGAAACCGCCTTCAATCCTCATTAAAAAACCGCCCTTTTGAAGTTTTACAGATGTCGAAGTCTTCTCGCACGGCTTTAACTGGCAACGAGCCAGAAGATGAAATAGCAAAGTCCTCGTCTCCAGTAACGCGAATCTATTGCCGATGCACATCCTCGGGCCTAATCCAAATGGATAATAAGCGTTGAGATTACACCAATCTCCTTTACCTTCATGGAGGAATCTCTCAGGCATAAACTTATCCGGCTCTGGGAAGTATTTAGGATCGTGTTGAAGTCCGTATATCGGGATCCAAACCATTTGTCCTTCTTTTACAAGATACGGCTTTGCATCTGGCAGCGCAGCGGGCAACTCGAAATCTTTCACGCATAATCTATCTGTCATTGTTTGTACCGGATACTTCCTGAGGGTTTCATTGATAATAGCATTCAGATACTTCATTTCGTTGATTGCCTCGTAAGATGGTTGGCCATTTGTATCTTTCACAACCTTGTCGATCTCATTTTGCAGCTTTTCTTGAATATTTGGATTGACGGCAATTTCGTGTGCCGCGAAGCTCATCAGTGTCGAGCTGCTGTCGAAACCAGCAACGAAAAAAATGAATGCCTGCGACGTCATGTTCACAATACTCAGTTTTCTCCCGGGATCTCTTTTACTTCTGCTATCCATTAGTAACTGGAGCACGTCTGGACGAGTAATATCTTTTTCTTCTCTGATCCTTATAGTGTCAGCTACCAAATTTACAAAGAATGCATGAGTACGGTCATCGATTATCTTCAGATTTAACAGACGTATAAGCGCTGGCGTGTGCTGATACATCAAAATTTTTAGAAGAGAAATCATGTCGAAGTTCGTCGCTTTTTTGCCAAAAGCGTAAAATTCGTTATCTGGATTCCTCATCGAATCCACGTTAATACCGAAGGCGCACGTAGCGATCACATCGTTAGCGTATCTCGTGAATATGTCCCTCATTTCCATAACGCGTTTGTCTGATGGTACATTCATTAGGTACTCTGAAAAATTCACAGCGCACTCAGATATCAACTGGAACATCGTCTTCATTTTGCTAGCTGTGAAAGCGGGACTCATAAGCGCTCTAACGTCGCGCCACTTGTCTCCGCGAAGGGCGATCAGATTTCTACCGAAAAGCGGATCCTGATTTTCGTCACCGATGAAAAGATGATCTTCAAAGGCGTCAAAATTTTTGATAGCGACAGACTTGATCAGTTCAGGATCACGGATCACCACGATCGGTTTCATAAAAGTAAAAGCACCAACGTACTTAGCATCGGAATGTACGTCGTATATTTCTTTAACGTTATCGGCGATGCTTTTTGGACGCACAAAAGTTCTCCAAATTATTTCTAACAACGAATACTTCTTCATATGTGGAATTCCATGTTGCCGAAACACGTTCGAATCTTTACGGGATGAGTAATAATAAATGGCGAGTACGCCGGCTAATATTGATAAGGCTAACGTACAGTATTCCATGACGAGGCGTTTAATCGGAACACTTTATTACTCCTTTCTCGTTCAAGATAAAGTTAAATACCAGTGCCGTGGAATTTTATGATAATATTACTATGTTTGCAGTTTTGTGAGCCACTTTTAGATTATAATCTAATGCAATATGTTGATTGTGATTGTGTATCAAGTCGAAGCTATCTACTCGCTTGGAGTTCTCGTACATAACTGTTCGTACGGAGATAGAGTTGTTTGTTAAATGGCTCGTTGCAGCTTTATGACATCATTCAAGAGAATTACATAAGAAAAAGAGTGAGAAGGGTTAGGAGGGAGGGGGAGAGAGAGAGAGAGCGTTTGCGTTCGTGCGTGCAAACATGTTCGCAAATGAGACATTGCAGCAACAGTAGTGGCCAGGGGAGGGGATTAGGGGGATAAATCCCCCCTGAAATTTTGGAATCAAACATGAAAATATGAAAATGAAAGGTTGAAAACCGAGAGAGAAATGACATGGTTTTTATTAATGGTTATTATTAATGGAAATTAAGAATTCTTAAAACCTACCTTAGAAATACAATGAGTGAAGTAAGGCTTAACGGTTTGACACAAATGATTCACAAAAATTAGACTTCTTTGATTAACACAGAGGAGGTACTCGACAGATTATCTAAAAACCTTATAGACGCATTCTTCTAGTTTAATATTGTTATCTTATTTAATTAACAAAGTTATGAGTTGTTCTGTAATTTTATTTTTTTTAAATCCCCCCCCCCCGAAATAAAATCCTGGCTACGACGTCAACAACGATGTAAATAGTAAAGCTAACAATAAGGCTTGAATAATTGATCGCATGTTTTCTTTCTGAATAATCTATATGACTAAATCTCATTAATTTTCCTTTTTGTTAACTATTTTCTTAGAAAGAATAAAAATTTTGTGTTAAGATGAAAAAGTATTTGTTATTCGCATTAGAAATTATTTCCATACAATCGAGTGAGCACCTTTAAAGTCACTTCCCTGTAAAGCGTTCGGCGTTAAACATTCTTGATTCTTCACCTTGCGACAACCATCTATGGATCCATTTAACGAAATCCATCTTATTTCAGGTAAAAAATCGAATTTAAAAAATTTTTATTTTTTATGATATTTCTAGAAAATTTTCCCGAAAGGATTTTTGAAAAATTTTTGATATTATCATAGTTATAGCAGTTTAAAACCAAACGTGCGTAGAAAAGTGATCTGATGTATCATCATAACAATAGGGCCTCTGCTTTCCGACGAAGTATTGGCAACAATAAAACATATTTATAATGATTTGACTTTATATAAACTATTAGAAAGGTGCTTGGGTGCAAATACCCAGAATAATAAAGAAAAGTCTAAATCTTTTAATTTGGATTTTTTCTCCGAAGCACTTCCATTCGGGGAAAACATCAGTCGAAATATCCACATGTCTAGCAGTTTGTATTTTCAACGAAGGATTCAAATCTATTTTATTTAAATATAATGTGTGATGAGCATTAAAATAGGGCTATAGTACCATTCATTTGTGTGCAAAAGGAACCAGAATAAAGTCGACTGCTTGAAGAAGTGCGTTTTCTTTCTTTGACGTGTCAAAAATGGTAAGACTCGGAGTTCAGAAGAATCATCGAAACAGGAGTTTTATAAACAAGAGAACGTATCCAGAAATCACCGATTAGGAATAAGTAGCAAAATTTTATTTTTATTACTATGAAAATTACATTCAAAATTTAAAATGCGATTTTGTCGAATTTATGTTTTTAAAACTAGTTGCCATAATATCTCAAAAACTAATTGACTGATTATCTTCCAATTTTACAGGCTTACTCAACATAAGTTCCTTTATAACTCTTACCAAAATTATAATGATATCTTAAATATTTCAATTTTTTATGACAATCTAAAGTTGAAAAATGTAATCGAAACATCCAAATTTTTGTTTAAATAGTCACCATTTTTAAAATGTGAATTTATTTTAATGATTTTCGATGGCTCTAGAAACGTGTTTCCTGATTATAAAAATTCTTGAATATTTTATTTCAGATTAGGAATGATGAAATCATGGCAATAATTTTTTTTGCGTTTACGTACAACTTCAACGTAATTGTGCACGATGTGCACGGATAACTTAATGCAATGAAGTGTGTATAGATCTTCAAACGTTAGTGTGTTTATTGGATAGCAATTTCCAAATTGAATGCCAGCTCATATTGGCGCATGCATAGCATGAATAATGAGCTTCGTTTTTAACACTTTAATATCTTATCTGTTATCTTTAATATCTTATCTATCCTATGCTGCTATCGGTTTATTGTGATCATATCTGACAATGAGTTGCATATTACTAATAAACTGCAAGAATAAAATAACAGTCACGCCGTTTAATTTATCTCATCGTACTTTCTGTTTAAGATACATTAAATTTGAAATAAATATATTGTCACTTGTGGAAAGTAGCAAGATTTTGATGAAATTATAAAATGTCAAATTTATATAAGGCGAAATCATTAATTAAAATTTAAATTAAATTAAAGAAATATTTTGATTACTTTGGATATTTTAAGCTTTAACAGTGTCAAGTTTTTTGCGTTAAATATCTTTTATTTTGATAACGTTTTTTATTTTGTATTATTATTTATTCTCTTTGCTTAAACCTTTTACTTTATTGGAATACATCTGGTTGTTCACATTTTCAAAAATTTCTTGTGGGAATATATCCTGGAACATCATCTATTTTTCTTAAGATGCTTGGTTTTACAATTATGTTACAGAATTATATCATATTTTTTTAAATAAAATATTTTAATATTAAAGCATAGTAATAAAAGAATTACATAGTACAGTGTATAAATTTTGTTTTAGTAGGTAGAACTTTGGGATATGATTACTTTTTTTAGAAAAAAATAGATTTATGCAATAAGATTGTAACATATTTCTTATATTTATATTTTTGCTTAAAATCAGTATGTTTTTAATGTTTTTAATGCTCTTTAATGTTTTTAAATTTATTTTTGAATAGCAAAATATTACTACAATATTTTTAGATTATCTATTTTGAAATTGTATAGAGTATTAAAAAATCGTTGTTTTGTACAATTCAATTGATACGTATACTTGGTGCTCTTTTATCTTTATCTCAAAAGATAATTATTTCATAGTTATATCACGCTTTTGTTATCATTTGACATAAGCAATATATATTACAATTCTTGTGAGCAATATACATTAAACTAGTGCATACATTTGGTATTTTTCTTTTACTTTTTTAAAATTTTAATATGAAGAAGTATTAAGCCTTAATTTTCCTTCGTTTTGTTAATTTATTTAATAATACAATTATAATTTATTATTTAATAATGTTATTAAATAATATTATTAGATACATATACATATAATAATATATTTAATAATATTATTAAATATAATAAATATATATTTAATAATATTATTAATAATACACAATTATTAATTATAATTAATTTATACAAATTAAATATCATTACATTTATTAATATATTATTAGATAAGTTAACATAACAATGTGAATTATTTGATAAAAAGAAGTACGATAGAGGAAGCTCATCGCTGTATCGAGAATGAAAATAATCTTCTCTGCTACTGTAAAGTAACATGCAATACATTTGTATTAAACAATTTGCTATTTCAGATGGCATAATTTGTATTAAACAATATTTACAGATGCAACAATATCTATAGATTATTTTCCATCCTAACATCTGTTTTTTAATAAAAACATGTTATAGAAACAATCACATTGAAAGCTGTACAATTACGTAACTTATTGCTAGATTTAAAAGAATTAATATTAAGAATAATTTACATTTTTATAAGTTATAAAAAAATAAATATAAAATATCTCTTTAATTGATTTACAGAAAGTTTAGCTCAGAAATTTATTTCAGTTTGAATTTTCAGTTATAAATTTTATGACAGAATAACTAGAATGATAGAAATAGAAATAGAAATAGAAATTAATATCCAACAATCATAATATAATATTAATTATTTAAAACTCTTGGATATTAAATATTATTATAACTACATTACTATGATTTTTGTTATAAAAGCTGCATTATTTGATTAATAAGGTTTATTGATTTCATACTATTTTCAGTTTATTATCAATAATAATTGATATTCGATTCTAATATTTCCTTAATTCTGTCATAATAAATTTATAATTTGATCATTTTACATATGTTGTAATTGTATTTGTTGCATTGTTTTACACAAAACTACAAATTTATTATATTAATATAAATTGTGCTATTTTGAATGTTCTATGTACGTATAATATTACAGCAAGAAGATTCAATTTCAATTCAGCAAGAGTTTGCGATTTTTGTCAAATTATTGTACATGTTGACCTCAACTGACATGAATGATATAATGAAAAATATAGATTACACAGTATTGAGAATGAAAATAAACTTTCTTACTATAATACTACACTGAGAGAAAAATTTACTAAATTGCAATAAATGTTTTAATAGTCCTTATAAAGTATTTTTTTGAATTCAGTTAATATTTTTCGAAGGAAAAAAAATATTCATCCAATTGAAACAAATTTTCTAAACCTAATAAAATATTTACTGAATTCAAAAGAATACTTTATTAGGACTATTGGAGAAAACATTTATTGAAATTTAGTAAATTTTTCTCTCAGTGTATAATATATAATAAATAATAATAATTGTACGAGCTTTCTATTATATTGAAAATTCTCAGTATATAGCAAAGTGTTTATAATACTTTTCATTCCTTATTATTCATACAATTATTTATGTTAGTTGTGTCAACGCGTACAATAACTTCTTTTGATAAATGTTGTGATTTTCTATCTTTGTAAACAAAGTAAAGCGAATTAAAATAAGGATTTGAAGCTTCTTCACTATTTAAAACTATTTCATACAAATATAAATCTCTATAAATAGAGATTATTTGTATGAAAAGATAAATATAAAAATACATATATACTGTTAAACGTTGTATGTACCGTTTTTAATTTGAAATATACGGTTGGCTAGTTGTTGTCGATGAAATTTGAATTTATTGTTTGAATATTACTGGCGGTTTAACTATTTGTTAACATTGTGTTCTATTTATAGATTCTTTCTCTTATTCAAAGAGTATTTCATATTTATATTTTTAATTAAGAAAATTTCTAAGTCTTATTTTCCTTTGTTTCAATTAATTTGTTTATAAAGACAGAAAATCACATCATTTACCAAAAGAAACAAATTGATATGAATAAAAAAGACAGATTATTATCTGTCTACTGTATTAAAAATATATTAAAATATTAAAAACGGGAATTGAAACGTTATATTTACAAGATAAAAATAGAAATAGAAATTAATATCCAACAATCATAATATAATACTAATTATTTGAAACTCTTGAATATTAAAAAAATCTATAAACTTTAAAACTTATCAAATGTTGTGTAAGAAATTGTAAGACGACTCAACTGGCAAGAGATAATACTTATATTTGTCACTACGTATCAACCATACGGATTGTGGTCATCTACGAGTAACAAATTTTAATATTAATAATGCTAAAGCATCTATATGATTCTCCCCCCTCCCCCCAACACCCTCTCATCACAAAAACTGTTAGATTTGTTGCGAAAAATATTACCTTAGCCAGGATTTGAACCTGGACCTCCCTACACTCCGGGCGGGCGTCGTGCCAGTTCGACCACCGAGGCATGTGATAATATTTATCGCAACAAACGATGATGTTAAGAAGACATATTCGTTTCGTGTACCACCATCTTTAGGTCGAGGTGGTATAATAGCCAGAAAATTTAATTTTTCTAAACCGCCAGTAAATAATTAACGTGTAAGAAATTGTAAGACAACTCAACTGGCAAGAGATAATACTTATATTTGTCACTACGTATCAACCATACGGATTGTGGTCATCTACGAGTAACAAATTGTAGTGACAAATATAAGTATTATCTCTTGCCAGTTGAGTCGTCTTACAATTTCTTACACGTTAATTATTTACTGGCGGTTTAGAAAAATTAAATTTTCTGGTTATCAAACATTATAGTTATAAAGTATTGTTGATTGTTATGTAAAATTAATTCACTATCATTTGATAGGGACCTTTTTTAAATAAAAACAATAAAAAGAAAATGACAGTAATGATATATAGATTATATCGATAAATATAACAAATTATTGTGCCGAATATTTCCATTGTTTTTCCTTTCTTCTTTCGAAAATCGACTTCCGGCAAAATACTAATCAGAAGGTGGCAACTCGACTCAATTAAGCGGCTCGTGTATAGATATTCAATTTGTCGTTGTCGCGCATATATTTGTACGGGACACGACCGTGTATCTTAAAATACGGTTTACTTGGCGCTCCCAACGCTCTTGGAATCATTTCGGCTGCGGTCCACTTGATGCTACAAATGCTTCGAAGCGTTCAATTGACCAATCAGAATTAAGATTTCTATTAATTGACCAATCAAAGAATGCTTCAAAGCATTTGTAGCACCAAGTGGACCGCAGCCTTCACCCTTGTCGTTTATCAAATATTAAATAAGGACAAATGATGCTCGCGAGCGTTGCGAGCGTCAAGTGGAAACAATGGAACGCATCTTTGATAGTTCATGATATTTCCGACCTTTAAATATTTAAAAATAAATTTTTAATTTCATCACTCTGACCATATATCTTAATAAAATACAAGGTATTGCTGAATTCTATTGCTTTTTATGGGCAGTTCTTGCACAGTTCCAATAATTCCGATATGTTTTCCCTAACAGCACATAATATTCCGTACATCCATAGAATGTACTAACAATAAGTAACAATATACTTAATATACTGAGAACATCCCTATAATATCCCATACATTAGCGATATCCTCCGAACATTCTCAGAATCTACGTGTGCTGTTAGGGTTACTGCCGAAAAAGCGATGGAAGTCCGCATCAAACATCCGTTGAAAGTGTACTTAGCAAAACTTGATAAAGTAGTCGATATATTTTTATATATTCAGCATTAAAAGCTGAGTCTCTTGTTAACTTCTCCAGAAGCATTGTAAAATACGAGTTGCTCGCGTAATAACTGAAGCAAAGCCAGATTAAGAAACTGTAAGTTGCCACGATATAAATTGCAAGGTACTTACAACTGTACGGCTCATGTTCTAACATGACGTGATAATAATTTCACTTGTCGCTGTAATTTTCTCACGCCACGTGTCACGCGACAATTCGAGAGGATCGATTCGACATACAGAGACAGTCGCATTCACGAGTGCGCGGTATGTTGCGGATTCATGTAAGCGCGAAAAATGGGCTTTTAACGATATTACAAATCCCATTTCGGATTCAGTTTATCCTCGAAACTGAGTGATGAATCGATATTGTAAACGCATAACATTGGAAATATAGGAACTTCCCTCATCAACCATCGTAATCGTGAAGAACCTTATGCGCGCGCGAATCCTTGTGTTCGCTCGTTTGTGCCTGAACGAACTAAATGCATTTATTATCACAAAAGTCAAATCGATGTGGTTGTTATCGCATGCGTGCCGGACTTTTGCGAACACATTTGTTAGCGATTCTATGCGACGCTTTTCGCCAAAGAACTTGGCCATTTCCGCGAACTTTTATCTGCACGAGATGTGTGCCATGATTCTTCGCGAATTCGAAGTAAAGATTTATTTCTTAAAGAACTTTCTACTTAAAAAGTGTTTCTTAAAGAAGTACCTCTAAAGCTTTAAAGATTTATTTTAAAAAAAAGAAAATATTAAGACTTTGATATTTTTAAAATAATAAACTGATTTTATTTTAAAATATTTAAAGTAACAATTGTTTTTAATATTAATATATGCAAAATTATCTAATTACTTCATCTCAATAATTTTGAAGCATTTGATACGGGCTTATATTATATGCCCAACAGTCAATCTCTGCTTTCCTTTTTCTTGATGGCAGTCAAAAAATATGTGTCGTAATACTTGAGACAAAGAGAAAACCAGTTGATGAAAACAGTTGATTGACCATTTGCCCGTTGATTAGAACAGCTGATCGACTCTTTGACTGTCAAACACGCGTCAAATTATTGTTATCGGAGGCGCGAAGGCTCTGAGAACCTTCTCGAACAACGAGAGTATAAGATCTCGGGACTTGCAGTTCCCGGTGTCACTCGCTATTTTTCAATCACACAGCTACGTAATTTTCATTATTTTCGCTAATGATTTTGATCGATGCTCACGCTAATCTGTTGCCTTTGTCGCGCTGTGTTTAGTCAATTCTTATGCACTTACGGTGCAGTGCATAAGTGCAATTCAGTCCCACACAGAACAAAATACATAATAGATATCTAGTGTATATTCATATATCTATATGAAATCCATATCTACTATGGATAACTAGTAGATGTCTAATATTGGGTTGGCAAATAAGTTCGTTCGGTTTTTGCTTCAATGCAGGTTCATTCCGATTCACTCGCCGATAAGCCCTAGACGTTCTACGAACGCGGCATAATGAAGTTGGTGGGAAGATGGCAAGAAGTCATCGATAAAAATGGTCAATATATAATTGATTGAAAGAGCATAGCAGGATAAGTAGGTGTGTGCTGCCCCCGCACGAATCTGGTCGAGATTCTTATTATAACTTGGCGGTAATGTAAGAATGAATTTTGCAAAAGATTATATGTAAAAAAATTTTTTTATGGGAGTTATAGGGATAAAATTGAAAATCGAAAAAACGAATCTTCTCTTCAACGGGTGAACCGATTTTGATGAAAAAAAATATGTTATGGAGTTTAATGGTGCGATGTTTGGAAAAAATTATGAAAATTTTCGAAAAAAAACCGGTTAAAGAAATTTTCAAAATATTTTAAAAATTTTTTAAGGGATGCACTTGAGATACTACCACCATTTTTTACTAAAAAAGTCCTCGACTTATCTAGCATAATATATTTTATTTTCGAAACGATGGGAAAGGTATATCTTAGTTTAAAGAATTAAAGAGTTTGAGCGTACCGCGTACGGTTTGCCGGGCGCTGCACAACGAGTGAGTGGCACGCGTTTGACCACGTTGATATGACCACGTTGCGATTGACCACGTTGCGATTGACCACGTTGCGATTGACTACGTTGGTATTGACCACAGTCCCGATTGACCACGGTTTTAATTGGCCACGGTCCCGATTGTCCACGTTGATTTTGACCACAGTCCCGATTGACCACGTTCCCGATTGACCACCGTCCCGATTGACCACCGTCCCGATTGACCACCGTCCCGATTGACCACCGTCCCGATTATTTGTATATTTGCATATTTAAGTACATGATTGAGTGGACTGAGGGGGGCTGCGCCCCCCCAGATTTCCCCTTGCAAAAATCTAACCCAACCTAATCTGTGTCAGTCGGGACGGTGGTCAATCGGGACCGTGATCAATCGGGACCGTGATCAATCGGGACGATGGTCAATCGGGACGGTGGTCAATCGGGACCGTGGTCAATCGGGACCGTGGTCAATCGGGACCGTGGTCAATCGGGACCGTGGTCAATCGGGACAGTGGTCAATCGGGACAGTGGTCAATCGGGACGGTGGTCAATCGGGACCGTGGCCAATTGGGACCGTGGCCAATCAAGACCGTGGCCAATCGGAACGTGGCCAATTAAGACCGTGGTTAATCGGGACCGTGGTCAATAACAACGTGGTCAAACGTGTGCCACTCACTCGTTGCAGCGCCCGGCAAATCATACGCGGTACGCTCAAACTCTTTAATTTTTTAAACTATGATATACCCTTCCCATCGTTTCGAAAATTAAATATGTTATACTAGATAAGTCGAAGACTTTTATAGTAAAAAATGGTAGTAGTATCTCAAGTGCATCCCATAAAAAAAATTAGAAAAAATTAAAAAAATTTTTTTCAATCCGTTTTTTTCGAAAAAAAATTTTCCTAATTTTTTCCAAACATCGCACCATTAAACTCCATAACATATTTTTTTTCGTCAAAATCGGTTCACCCGTTGAAGAGAAAATTCGTTTTTTCGATTTTCAATTTTATCCCCATAACTCCCATAAAAAATTTTTTTACATATCATCTTTTGCAAAATTCATTCTTACATTACCGCCAAGTTATGATAAAAATCTCGACCAGATTCGTGCGGGGGCGGTACACACCTACTTATCCTGCTATGCCCTTTATTTTGTGTATAAAAAAAATTGTGTTTCATT
>NJRQ01000383.1:117009-134132 GCA_003063805.1 Aphaenogaster ashmeadi | reverse complement strand
CACCAAGAACCGCCGCGACCGTAAATGGCATTTTCTCTTACTTATATTTGTTAAATAAAAAAGTTGTTAATAAATTGCAAAATTAAGGAAACTTTTTTTTAACTTGAAACCTCTGTTATTATCCTAAGACGATAATTTTCTTAATAACATCTTTTGTTTAACTAACTTTATTTTTTGATAATATAATTTTTTTAAATTATTAAGTTTAATATCAACAGTAAAGAGTTTATTTAATTCGTGAAATTAAATTGCATTGGTTATGACAATTAGTTTTATTGGAGAATCTTACTCTGGAATCAAAGCGTAAAATATTTGAACAAGGAAAACGGAATTAATGAGCGTATTATCGTAAAAGCAGTCAGGAATAATTGGTTTCAATGTGTAAAATCATTATCGAATAGCTTTGATCATCCTCGCAGCCATTATAATTCATTTCTGCTGTGTCTAGTAGAGAAGATCGAGGCTCGTTAGCACAGTTTTCACAATTTCGGTATTCGACTTTTTAAACAACTAATTATTATGATTAAACTGTACTAATATGATAGACAGAAATTATCTCTACATTTTCATACCAGGAACGATCCTGTATACTATATATGTAGTTTTTTGTAGTAAATGAAATATGAACATGCTGCATATTGTTGCCAGCTTGTCCCGATAATGAAGTAAATTGACATATATCACATACACATATATCTTACCTTTTCTTCGGTTTTTCTATACAATTATATGAGACTGCGCGCTCAAACATTAATATAATTTAATGCGTATATAAGAATCTAACCTTAAACATAAATGATTGTAATCATTGATCGGCAACTACTACATTCATTAATTCATACATATATTTTAAAGAAATATATACAAGATGGTTACTTACAATCTTATGCCTCTGTTACTTCTATCTCCATTGTATAGCAAATTACGTGTTTACACATTTCTCATGTGCGCAGTAACAGCAAGTTAAGATAAGCTTGCCTTAAATATGAGTCAACATATCCTATTTCTACATACGTTTGATTTCAATAATTTTATTATAAAAAATCACTGTTATTACTCAAAATAACACACACAAAAACTTGTACATGTACAGTAACAAAAATTATTCTTTCATCTAATAACACGACACTTATGTTAGATTTACTATCTCCAGCTGAAGAACATTAATACAAAACGCTCGAAAATTTATTTGACTTCTCTTGAATCCAGGGGCATTGCCAGGATTTTATTTTGGCAGGGGGGATTTACAAAAAATAAAATCGCAGAACAACTCGTAACTTTTTTAATTAAATAAGATAACAATATTAAACTAGAAGCATGCGTCTAGGTTTTTTTAGATAATCTGTCGAGTACCTCCTCTATGTTAATCGAAAAAGTCAAATTTTTGTAAATGTACATTTGTGTCAAACCGTTTAACCTTACTTCACTCATTGTATTCCTAAGATAGGTTTTAAGAATTCTTAATTTCCATTAATAATAACCATTAATAAAAACCATTTAATTTCTCTCTCGGTTTTCAACCTTTCATTTTCATATTTTCATATTTGGTTCCAAATTTTCGGGGGGAATATATCCCCCTAATCCTCCCCCTGGCTATGCCACTGTTGCTGCAATATCTCATTTGCGAACATGTGTGCACGCACGCAAACGCTCTCTCTCTCTCCCCCCTCCCTCCTTCCCTTTCTCTCTCTCTTTCTTATGTAATTCTCTTAAATGGTATCATAAAGCTGCAATGAGCCATTTTACAAACAACTCTATCTCCGTACGAACAGTTATGTACGAGAATTCCAAGCGAGTAGATAGCTTCGACTTGATACGCAATCACATTCAACATATTGCATTGGATTATAATCTAAAAGTGGCTCACAAAACTGCGAACACAGTGATATTATCATAAAGTTCCACAGCACTGGTATCTAACTTTTTATCTTGAACGAGAGGAGTAATAAGGTATTCCGATTAAACGTCTCGTCATGGAATACTGGACGTTAGCCTTATCAATATTAGCCGGCGTACTCGCCATTTATTATTACTCATCCTGTAAAAATTCGAACGTGTTTCGGCAACATGGAATTCCACATATGAAGAAGTATTCCTTGTTAGAAGTAATTTGGAGAATTTTTGTGCGTCCAAAAAGCTTCGCCGATAACGTTAAAGAAATATACGACATTCATTCCGATGCTAAGTACGTTGGTACTTTCGATTTTGTGAAACCAGTCGTGGCGATCCGTGATCTTGAACTGGTCAAGTCTGTTGCTATCAAAAATTTCGACGCCTTTGAAGATCATCTTTTCTTCGGTAACGAAAATCAAGATCCACTTTTCGGTAGAAATCTGATCGCCCTTCGCGGCGACATGTGGCGCGACGTTAGAGCGCTTCTGAGTCCCGCTTTTACAGCTAGCAAAATGAAGACAATGTTCCAGTTGATATCCGAGTGCGCTGTGAACTTTTCAGAGTACCTAATGAATGTACCATCAGACAAACGCGTTATGGAAATGAAGGACATATTCACGAGATACGCTAACGATGTGATCGCTACGTGCGCCTTTGGTATTAACGTGGATTCGATGAGGGATCCAGAGAACGAATTTTACACTTTCGGCAAAAAAGCGACGAACTTCGGCCTGATTTCTCTTCTAAAAATTTTGATGTATCAGCACACGCCAACGCTTATACGTCTGTTAAATCTGAAGATAATAGATGACCGTACTCATGCATTCTTTGTAAATTTGGTAGCTGACACTATAAGGATCAGAGAAGAGAAAGGTATTACTCGCCCAGACGTGCTCCAGCTACTGATGGATAGCAGAAGTAAAAGAGAGCCCGGGAGAGAACTGAGTATTCTAAACATGACGTCGCAAGCATTCATTTTTTTCATTGCTGGTTTCGAGAGCAGCTCGACACTGATGAGCTTCGCGGCACACGAAATTGCCGTCAATCCAGATATCCAAGAAAAACCGCAAAATGAGATCGACAAGGTTGTGAAAGATACAAATGGCCAACCATCTTACGAAGCGATCAACGAAATGAAGTATCTGAATGCTGTTATCAATGAAACCCTCAGGAAGTATCCGGTACAACCAATGACAGACAGATTATGCGTGAAAGATTTCGAGTTGCCCGCTGCGCTGCCAAATGCAAAGCCGTATCTTGTAAAAGAAGGAACAATGGTTTGGATCCCGATATACGGACTTCAACACGATCCTAAGTACTTCCCAGAGCCGGATAAGTTTATGCCTGAGAGATTTCTCGATGAAGGTAAAGGAGATTGGTGTAATCTCAACGCTTATCATCCATTTGGATTAGGCCCGAGGATGTGCATCGGCAATAGATTCGCGTTACTGGAGACGAGGACTTTGCTATTTCATCTTTTGGCTCGTTGCCAGTTAAAGCCGTGCGAGAAGACTTCGACATCTGTAAAGCTTCAAAAAAGCGGATTTTCAATGAGGATTGAAGGCGGTTTCTGGTTGAGCATTGTACCAAGGTCGAAAGGACATCCTATGATTATGGACACAAACTAAGCTTGTCGGTTTCAGAGTCCAAAATAAGAATACAAAGTAAGGACAAAAACGCAATTAAGCAATAGAAGTATTACAAGTTTTATATTACATGTGAAATATAAGAGTCTACGAATATAAAGAATATAAAGAAATCATGGACATATTTTATATTACATTACAATATAGACAATATATGTTAAGCAATATTATTATAACATATACATTATATATTATATATATATATATGAACAATAATAATAGAAAATTAACAATTCAGTAATGGTATGTGGAAAAAGCCAAGAACGAGCAAAAAATAAAGGATGTTCAATTTGTCAATATTAAATTATACTTTTACGAATAATTGAGCATCTTTTATTTTTTGCTCGATCTTGGCCCTTTTCACATGCCATTACTTAGTTGTTAATTTTTATACGTAACGAACTGGACACAGTTATAGAAATAATGGAAAAGATTAGCATATGCCAATTTGCAATGTATTCTCCGGCGATTCTGCGAATCATTTTAACTATGAGAGAGCAGTTTTGATCATAACGGAATCTTTCATGTATTCTTTTGCCAGAGACTAACGATTAGCCATGGTCAAGGTCATTAGGAATAGACAATCTAATGTAATTTCATAATTTTCTATTAAACTGCTGTTACTCGATATGAATCACGTTACGTATCAATAATAGAAAGGTATAACTCATGTGGCAAATATACTTGAAAATGTTAAACGGTAACTGACGAGTCCAATGTACTTTATTTTAGTTATAAAAGATTATCATTTCATTAGCTACGATACTTGTGATGATAAAAGTGATACATAATATTCGTTAACTTCACTTACGTAAGCGATGACGAATCGGATACTATGTTAGAAAAACTGCGCCAGTGTGGTTAGCCTTCGACGCGTGAAATTGTACCTTGATATCATCTTTGTTATTAACAGCATACATGAAAATAATCAAGAAACGGAACTATAGTTATGAAAAAGTGCAAGAATTGATTCTAATTTCGATAAAACTATATAATGTATACTAGTTTAATACCTGGCTACGCTACTGCTTCAATCAGATTTTTCTCTTTCTTATTGTAATACTTGTTTGATTTAAATTTAGGGAAAAATATCTATGTTATAAAAGAGATATATATTTTGCGGTAAATTTCCTATTGTTTCTTTCGCCATAAATACATAAACGGAACGCAATGCCAACTTGCCTCTTGTGCCTGGTCTCTCCTATTGTTTGTAAAGTGGCCTCAGATGAGAATTTACCTCTGTCTTTAATTTATATGCTAGGGCTATCACATTATTGCATTTTATCTTCCGCTTTGTATATAATAAAAGCAAAAAAATGAATAATTTAAAAGTATAGTATGTGCTGTATATGAAAATACAATAATAAAAGATCCAATTTAAATATATTATATATAAGCTAAGTAATGCGTTAAGTACAAATTAAATTTTCGCAAATCTCGCAAAGTAATATTATTGGTTACACAACCCACTTCCTTATACATAAATTGAAATTGTCATCGTCAAGACGGAACGCGGCGAAACGACGAAAGTTGCTTGGACTCTTTTCGTCAAACTGGCATACAAAACTCATCAAAAAGGAACTTGCATTTCGCGATAGAAGTCTACACTAAAATGACACTTGGAGGATACGAAGAATTGGACTTTCTTCGAGCAACTTTCTTTCCCGCGAAGCCTAGAATGTGGCGAGAAATTTCGTTTTATGAAAGGTTCTGAGAAACATTTTTGCATGACAAACAGTACTCGAAGGTGCTACGAGTTCGCTTTGTTCAGCTCGAGATGCGGTACGATCCGTAAAACTCTCTCTTTGTAATTTTGCATCGATTGACAAACTCGCAATTGCACGATTTAACCTGCGATGAACAGCAATAACGATGCGCTTTTTTATTTGAAACGTAATTATTCTAAACGGCTTAGCAAGGTTTATTATTTACGCGATCATTCCTCGTACAATTTCCTCGCGTGACTATTCAAGTATTAAGGTTCACTCTGTTACATTATTATCGAACGGATCGCAATGTCCCATGCATAAAATACACGTCATTAATTCGCGACATTTAATTTATTTGTTGAAATAACAAGTGTAGCGAAGTTAATTCCCTTAAACCGATAGACGGTCGAACTTTAATATATTACAGTGACGTCGTCGCCTGCTGATATTTTATGCATGAAGCGATGAAACGACGACGGATGCGAAAGTGCTCGATAATATTTGAATTTCCGTCGCGCCCCATTAGGGCAAGTAAGTCATGATGTACGATAACAATTTCGATTTCGACGCTTTACTCGAAATTTTCCTTCTAATTAATGTCATAGATCACATTTCCACGAGCAGATACTTTCATTTACCCACAATTTTAAGGAAAATTTCACGTGGAAAATATCGGGGGCGAATAATTGGTATATTTTTATTTAGATGAAAATGTTCTGTATTTTGTAAAACTGTAATCCATATTATATTTTTCTATGTTCACAAAGAAATATTACTCTTTAGAGATAGCTTATTGAATTTTCATTCTCTGGTTAAAGCTTCGAGCTTATAAATTTAAAACGTTTTTCTCTAGCAATTCTGGTCCTGATGCAATTAAACTTTCGTATTGCTTGAAATAATAATTATTTTAATGAGCGTTTTAATTAAATTAACGAAGCTGATGAGTAATAATTACCGTTATGATATATATGTGTTATTGGAATTCATTCATAATCATTCAATATGACTTGTCATGATAATCTTCACATCAAGATTTAATTGATCTAGATTTGACTAGTTAATAAAATTGCATGGATTAAGATACAATTAAGAATTTTATTTTAGAGCAATATTAAGTAATTATATTTAAAAACTTATTCTATTTGGGTTTTATGACTTATCTTATTTCAAACATAATGAAAATACAAATAATTTGAACTCGTGAATATGAAAATCTGAAAAGCAGATAGAAAGTTTGTCATACTCTTTAGAAGATCAGATGACTCTTAATTCCCTAAGAGTTTATTACAGAAATTTTGAAGGCATACTTAAAACTTACGGAATCTCTTCGGTGACAAGGAAATAACATTTCTCGTCGCCTAATCTATCAGGCGGAACGAGATATTTAATTAGAAAACTCGAGAAGCTTGCGCAGGGAGAAAGAGAGCAAGAGAGAAAGAGATAGAGGGGTGGAAGGAAATGGAGAGGGACATGGGGAGGGGGAGACCTTTCCCACAGTATGCTGAGAGTTCATTGCTGGATTTACCTCGTTATCGCTTTCGAATCGACAAATCCCTTATCACTTCGTTTTCATAACTCTCAAATACAATGGCGTAGCCAGGGGGGGTGGTTATCCCCCCAAAATTTTGGAACCAAATATGAAAATATGAAAATAAAAGCCGAGAAAGAAATGAAATGGTTTTTGTTAATAATTAAGAATTCTTAAAACCTACCTTAGGAAAACAATGAGTGAAGTAAGGCTTAACGGTTTGACACAAATGTACATTTACAAAAATTTGACTTCTTCGATTAACACAGAGGAGGTACTCGACAGATTATCTAAAAAACCTAGATGCATGCTTTTAATTTAATATTGTTATCTTATTTAAGGGAGTTGTTGAGTAGTAATCGGTAACAAAAGTTTTTCCCGTTCCGACCGGAAAAATAGTCGATGGGCGCATATGCTTAGCGAAAGAGTTTTGGCCATGACGGTACACGCCAAACACACACACACAGCGAGTCCTCGTCTATGCACACGCACACAAGCGTTCTTTTTCAAACAACGTTGCCAAGCGTTCGCTCTCTTTCCCCTTCATGTCCCCTATCACGTTTCGCGCTCGGAAATTTCGTAAAATCCCAAACTTTACCCTTCAATATCTCGAAAACGGAGACGCTAAACTTTTTGATTTTTTAATATAATATTCTTAATAGCATTCTGAGTCATATATTAGTTTTTTTTACAAATCTGACAGAGCGTTTTTTTACAATAACTCGAAATGTCACATTCACGTCACCTCAGTATAGGGAATACGTGTTAAAAGTGAAAACTTTAAAGATTTATATCTCGAGTTTTGTATGGCTAAGGTGCCTGAAATTTTAACTGTCTGTAGATAATGATATAATGAATTTATAGTCAAAATTTCAAGAAATTCTGACACAACTTGATTTACTCGACAACTCCCTTAATTAAAAAAGTTGTTCTGTGATTTTATTTTTTTTAAATCCTCCCCGAAATAAAATCCTGGCTATGCCCTTGCTCAAATATATAACAATCCCAAATTTTATCAAACAAAGATAATAATCTTCGCGCAATGTCCGCCTCAGTAGATCCCCTTATTTACATTGTCAGATAAATAGAACACAACAAACAATAAACAAACGTACTCGCAATTTCCCATGTACTTATACGTAATCATAAATAGGATAATATATCTCTTTTTAATAATAAATTTTTGTGTAACTATTTCCGGGCATACCAAATGTCATCTTCGTAATATCTTTTATTATTAAAAGTGAACGCATAATATGCTTTTACATAAAAAATGTGTTTCAAACGTATTTCATATCACTCTAGTTTCTTTTTTTTACTGATATCGAGAGATTGTTTTCATAAAAACGTACGTTTTCATTACACTAATTAGTAATCTCGATAATGCGCACATGTGTTATCGCTTTTAGAGATATCTTTTTACAGAGGTCATATATTTTTCATATACAGCTCACTCGAATAGAGTCTTTTTACATTCCTGATAAATATTTCACTCGAAGGAATAATGACGTTTAAGAGAAAATAGAATATCGACAATCGTCTAAAATATTCGCGATGTGAATAATAAATCGTTTTTTGTGCCACGTATATTTCGAAATATTTGTACGTAAAATGTGGATGAATTTTTTACTATCAATAGTACCAAAAAACGAGGGAATTCATGTCGTCGCTAAAGAGAGATTTTTAACGAATATATTGTGCCAATCACAGCCGTTTTTTATTTTTACTATTGCAATTTAATGCAAAACTGACACAGTAGTTATCATCTGTAAGTTTTAGAGAATTGTTCGTTTTCTCCTTAAAAAAGAATATTTATTTTTGTATTTTGTGTTGTCGCACCGTTTTTCCCCATTGTACTCGGAAAGGAGTTGTGGATAATATATCACTTACATAAAAAATTATATACAGAGTGTCCCCCCCCCTATTTTAACTTACAAATAATCTTTACCAAGTGTCACACGCCAAATTTCTTTATCTTTTGAGGTCTGGCTCAGAAACCCCAAAAATGATAATTTATGCTAAAAAAATAGCTCAATATTGTTTAGACCATTTATACAAGGTGTTCCAGTTTAAATGATATAAGAAGGTATGATAAAATATCTCGCAAACAACACATTTTTGGAAAAAATGTTTTAAACAAAAGTTGCTTGGCTTTAAGGGACTCATAAGATAATGACCTTTGCTCGTCCTTGAGAGTCTCTTCCAAGGTCACGACAAGATCGCCTCAAACTTTTTCAATAAAATCGTTAAATTTTATAATAGAAATTGATTTGGCTCATCACCCTGCGTTAAAATGTGTATTTATATGATCTTATTGAAAAAGTTTGGGGCGATCTTATCGTGACCTTGGAAGAGACTCTCAAGGACGAGCAAAGGCCATTATCTTATGAGTCCCTTGAAGCCAAGCAACTTTTGTTTGAAACATTTTTTCCAAAAATGTGTTGTTTGCGAGATATTTTATCATACCTTCTTATATCATTTAAAATGGAACACCTTGTATAAGTAGTCTAAACAATATTGAGCTATTTTTTTAAGCATAAATTATCATCTTTTGGGTTTCTGAGTCAGACCTCAAAAGAAAAAAAAATTCGGCATGTGACACTAGGTAAAGGTTACTTGTTAGACACCAAAATATCTCGAAAACAATGAATTTTAGAAAAAAATGTTTCAGACAAAAATTGTAAGGTTTAAAAGGACGCATTTAATGGCAGTATTAGTTTGACCATAAGTGATGTTGCCAAAGTCGAGTTAAGGTCAACTTAATTTTTTTAAACGGAATCACATGATTTTTTAAAAATAATATAATTTCTCCAGTTATTTGGCATATAAAAGTATTCGGATAAATTTATCAAAAAATCAATAGATTACAAGATATTTTACATTTTATTCTGACATATTTTGACATGAAATATAAAATATCTCGTAAACTATTCATTTTTTCATAACTGTACCTTAATACTTTTATGCGTAGAATAATAGGATGAATCAAACTGATGTGGGGAAAACACAGTTGCTTTACAAAAAAATTATGCAATATGTAATATGCAATTATTGTATATTACAGCGTTCGTCTCTAATATGCAATTTTAATCCAAACTACGAAACTTATCGAGATAGTTCTGTTCAAAGCACTGTTTATTTCCGATGGACTCGTTGCGTTTTTATTGTACCTACATCCAGGAGCTTTGTAACGCTATATTTAAAAGTGTCCTAGAATTCTGTTTGATCTAATGAAACTTCATTCAAGTAGCGGAGCAACAGTGCGTGTTGTTCCCATGTCAAACAAACCTTCGATCCCATCATTTGACACTGACACGAAAGACGATAACCATCTTGTTAACTATGACAGTGGATAAAATTTAAGTTTATGTTATATTTTCATAAGATTATTTTATCATGATATAAAAAAGTTATATTTATGACGAAATATCTAATTCATTACCTTTATCAAAATATTTAGGATTATTTGCATTTAGCATGAAATTTGCAAGAAATTACATTTATCATAAAATGTCGCATTTTAATATATTTAGTATAATTCAAACGAATATTTTTACGGGCACTTAAAATTTCAATGCGATTATTTTATATGTAACTGTATATTAATTGAGTATAACTATTACTTTATATACTTCACAGTTTTTAAATATTTATTTTGGTATTTTACTTTAATATAAATACCTCTCTCTCGTCTTCATTGATGTTTTAACACATATAGTATAGAAGTTGACGACATAATTAGCGATGTTGTAATGAGCAACGGAAAGTAATGACGAAGGGGTGAATCAACCGTGAACATCCACTTGTAGTCGGAGACTCAATTATCAAATGACACTCGACAAAGTTTGAATTCTCCGCGTACCAAATATTTAGAATGTGTTTAGTGGGACACATAAAATCGATAGCTGAATATTGAAGGCAAACGATTTAAAATCTATAAAGAAAACATAATAGTAGAGGAGAAGGTGGTATTATGGCCCCTCATTTATATTTTGTACAATAATTTTATCAATAATTAATATTTTTAATTAAAAACTTAACGATTACATTCGTCAAAGTGTTGTTCAATCGATTCTAACTTAAAATTATGAAATATTTATTACTTAGGATGTTAATTATAAAAATGTGGCGACACTGCATAATAGGTCGAAGAGTAACAGGGGTGGTAATATGGCCCCCATAAAAATTGATTTAAAAAATTGGTTTTGTTTAAAAAAACACAGTGTTTGTTACAAAATTATATATTTATAAAACAAATTTTTAAAAGGAACTACAAGGAATAAAACCATGAATTTTTAATGTAGATTCTGAGTTACTTGTCAGAAAGTAGATATAAATTGTCAGGACAGTTTTTCTACAAAACGAATAAGCTTTTAAATTTAATTAGAATTATATTTGAATTATGCTTTTCTTACATCGGAAAAGGAAGCGTATTAGGCTAGTACACTTGGGGAGCCATATTAGCAAAATGCCATGCTATTGTTTAATTTTACATAACCCAAAATGTGTATAGTCAAATAAAATGTTAAATAACGAATAAAATATTGAAGTGTACATATTATATATTTGTATGATAATACACCCAAGTTTAAGAAAAATGAGAAAGTATATATAATATTAAATGCTAAGATGTACCTTGAAAACATTTCGAAATGCTCGAAAGTAAACATGTGTATAACAAATGCCGACCATTGTGTATTGACATATAAGCGCCACTGCGTAATGGTGGATTTTTTCTACTAAATTGTTCTACTAAACAAATTATTCCATAAGTAACCACTAGAATTCGCCATCTAGTGAAGATATTAAGGCTGCGTTCCATAAAGCGCATATGCGCGCATTTTTGACAGTATACGTAACATGAATTATAAATAAATGTGCGCATATGCGCATTACGGAACGCAGCCCAAGAAGGGTCATTATACTTACAAGGGACCATAACACCACCCTTTCCTCTACGCATGTATGCTTCGACGATTGTTTGCAATTAAGTGGAATTTTTTGGTAACCAAACTCGCTTGTTACACAACTGCAAATTCACACAACGTTCTCTCTGCACAGTGCGAATTAAGGCGCCTATATCGTCCATCGGAGTCACGATAAGTTGGCTAGGCAACCGGTAATCTCATTCATTAATCAAATCAATCGTGCGAAACTCGGTCTGCTACACCTTAAATTAAACGTGCTTTTACAATCAATTAGCGTAATGCTGGAGTTGGATTTAAAATCTATAAATACTTTTTAACCAATTTTCTTCAACATAATACTCTTTAGAAGTTATTATTATAAAGAAAATAAGATGTATCTATCTATGGTTTAGGTGCTTCAATGAGTAAGAAACTTTGTAGCTTTAGTAAACAGATTAAGAGTGAATTATTATGATTTAATGAGTCACTATATAGAATATAGTACATAGAGTCACCTAAATGTAGTTGTGATAATGAGAGGAAAGATATGGGTAAAAATACAATGTAATAAAGAGAAGAGAGAATTAGAAAAACTAAATACAAAGATTATATTAAACTAAATAGAATAGAAGTGAGTCGAATAAACGATGTTTGGGAGTGGCTGAAGAGGAAGGAATTAAAAGATGCTTAGAGCAATTAATTTGTTAAAAAAATTCAAATGGTTATATGAAAACAGTAATAAGGATAAAACTAGAAATTTTGATATCTTTTTGTATATAAAAACTTCAAGCAAGTTGGAGATACTTTAACCCATTGTAGCACAAATTTTTCTGGTGAATATACATATTTTACTGAAATTTAGTAAATGGGGGTTTTCGGAATCGCTGATTGCAAATTTAAAATCAAAATTTAAAAAATTAAAATGGCTGATTTAATATAACCAAAATATAAAAATTATGAATATTTAAAAATAATTATTTTTTTAAAAATGTTATTAAAATAGTTAAATAGAGGTGTGCCTATTATAAAACTTTTGTATAAAACATTTTTGATATCTCAAATAGTTTTTGAAAAAAAACCGAAAACCGCTTTACATATGAAAGGTAATTTCACCCTTTAAAAAGGGGTTTTCTGGCCTCAATTTTAAATTCATCTATTTATCTCGCTCATATGTATATAAAGTTTCGTTAAAATCAAAATTTAACACTTTCCTTGATAATCATTTTGACCGCCATATTGGACCTGTAATTTTTAATTTTTTAATTTTGAATGCAGATTTGAAATTAGCGACCTCAAAAACATTAATGTAGAGTTTTTCAGGATATGTTTATTACCTTTTCTTCTCGCATGAATTGTTTGTAAAAAAATGCTAATTTTGATTGTTACTTTGTTTATAATTTATCATTAAATAATTACATATTTATTCATGTTATTCATGTATACATACAAGTCTCAGGAACATGGTATCAAAAATGTTATACAAAACAATTATAAAATGCGTAAAAACATAGAAAAATTGCGAAGAGATAGGTGTCCTATATAGCACTATGCAACAAGTTAAACTGATGCAAAAAAGTTTTTTCAATAAAAATGCAGCGTTAATAGTTTTTGAATGTATAATTAAAAATAAAAAATTGTGTTATTCAGTATTCAAAAATAGTATGATAATTGTCGCGATCTAAGGGTGCTCTAAGTCGCAGTTAGCGATTACGTCAAATAGCGTGGAGAATCTTGTTCCAATTCTGGCAAGTACCACTCCGTGGAGTCGATGGAATTCATCCCTTTGGAATCTGTCTTGGAATCTGCTACCGTTAGCAATGCCTCCGATACGGATTCGCTTAGCTTAACGGTCCGTGGATACCGTTAAATTTTCTGCAATTTGCATGACCACTGTTTCCATTGTCATCGCTGACGATGCGGTTAAGGATTCGCCAGAATATTCAAACCTCGTAGTTTTGCCACGAAATTCATCCATAGAGAGATATAAAGACGCACGTCAATCAAAGCACACAATTTTTTTGCAATATCAATGATCACCTTATCACAACTTTAACAAAAATGTATAACATATCTTCTCACTTCATTTACACACATGTATGTTGACATATAACCGATATAATAAATAAAATAATAAATAAAAACAAGCATAATCTAAATCTGTGATCTTAATAACACACAGGATGACAATCAAAAAGTTCTGAAATTAAATATCTGTTATTTTGTAATAAGAATGAGGGAAATAAAATAAATTAGACACTGTTGAAGAAACCCGATATTTTTGTAAGAACACAATATCTTTATAAACTTGTAGAAATGAATCTTAAAAAAAAACATCGAAAATTCAACTGATTGTATTGTATTCAGTAATATATGTTCAGAGAATCTTGGAATAGGATCTTGTCATTTTCATGAAAGGAATTTACCAGGAAATCTTTAGAAAGATAGTTACCTGGAAATTTTTATAATCAAATTAATTAAGCAAATGCCGCAACATCATTTTGCACTTTTCATAAAATGTCAATCGATCAAAACCATCTTATGGTACACTTGGAAGTAAATGAAGAAAGTGCTTCTAAGTAAACGTCTGAGAAGTTTGCGATTTCAATAGTAACCCATTCATTTATGTATATGTATATTTACGATCAAATGCTGCCTCCTTTCAAATCTGAGACCAAGTTCGAACATCTTTCGAATGTATTCTTAGAGAATGGCTCCATACTTCTAAAGCGTTTTCATGAGAATTTGACGGGAAAACTTCGGAGTACTTTACTTCAGCTTAACACTTTGACCTATATAAAGAGCATTCATAGGGCAATAGGATCCTATGAGTTATTAAACAAATGGTGACGTGAGCAATTTAAGTTACATTGTATGATATCGAATTTTAATTACATTATGTATATTTACGTTAATATAAACAAAACCCTACTGTATTTTAAAAGCAAGTTTTAAATGAACCACGCGGCTATATAGGGTGTCCCATTTTAATATATCAAAACCATTTTAATCTAACCATTTTTTAAATATAATATAATGCCTCTAGTTATTTGGTATATAAAAGTATTAAGGTAAGGTTATAAAAAAATCAATAGTTTGCGAGATATTTTATATTTCATGTCAAAATATATCAGAATAAAATATAAAATATCTCGCAAACTATTGATTTTTTGATAACCTTACCTTAATACTTTTATATACCAAATAACTAGAGGAATTATATTATATAAAGAAAATCATTTGATTCCATTTAAGAAAACAAAGGTCACCTTGAAATCTCAGTAACACCTCCACCTAGAAAAAACATATGTCCATCATAAGATGTCCCCCTCGAAATCCTATAACTTTTGTTTGAAACATTTTTTTGTAAATTTATAAATAACCGTTTTAATCGGGGTGATAGATTAAAATGAGACACCCTGTATATATGCGGCTAATAATACGCTAATAACCTGACAATCCTTAAATGACATCTTAATGCAGAAAATGCCTATGAGTATAACTATAGTAGAACCAATATGCGAATAACGGTGACCTACTCAACTCGTTGCGAGGCAACTGTGCCATTACATAAGTGATTCTGCGTTTCGTCTCATACGATGAGTTGCCACACAATTGGCCGCTTTTAACTCATCAGCCTCTGAATTATACACGTAACGACAGAATGGGACATGGACATTTTTAGCAACACATTAAAAAAATATCAAGCATCAAATAACTATCATAGAAAGTCGAAAAGACTTTATATTTAAGTTTATAGAAATCCAAATAATTCCAGAAATTTTTTGATAAGATGTTTTAAGAATAAAGAAAATATACATTAACTCAATAAACAAAAAAAGAATTAACAGACGAGTTGGTAAAAAAAAGTATTATATGAAAAATGAAATAAAAATTGATATATTTTTAACGTGAAAAGATGAAAGATTAAAGTCCGATACGTGCATATAATTTCAGTAACACGGTATAATAATCAAATCAATTCTAATTTTAACAATCTACAGAGAGTACTCATCAAAAACAAATTCTAATAAAGAGTTACGTAGTAATACTTTTGTCCGCTAATAGACAAGAAAAAAAAATGGATTATTTTATGTCTGTCTAACTAGCTTTCCCATAACAAAAATTAACTACATATTTAGGCAAAACAATTTTTTTTAAGAGAGTTGAGTAGATAGTTGGAAAAAAGTTTCTCAAGAGTTGTAGCACTAAGAATTAAATTCTCTTTTGTATACACAGAGAAAAAAGTACTTAAAAATTTATTTGTTAAACATAAGGCCTATTTTACAAAAATAAATCTCTTATTTAAATACGGTGAAATGAAATTTTATTTCTAGCAAATGAACCATCTTAGGTATATCTTAGAGGTATATTTCACAGAAATGTATATTCCGTCATCATAGCTAAATTTTTTTATAACTAATAAATATCGAAGAAAATGTCACAAGTAACATTTGTTTCTGAATATTTCGACTTTTTTCTCAGTGTAATAGCGCATATTTCGGTATGTTCATTTTGGAGAAATGAATTAATTATTAATGTGTAGGAGAGAGAGAGAGAGAGAGAGAGAGAGAGAGAGAGAGAGAGAGAGAAGCTCGTTGGCTGTTTACTTACTCCCTCCTCACAAATAAAAATTTCTATTGTCCGAACTTAGAAACAGAAAACTCTTTTAATAGATTTTAAGAGTGCATAAATGGCATAATTATATAATTTTGTTGTTAAATTTTCGTTATATAGGTGAAGTGACTAGATATGATTATCTTTGCAGTTTTAAAAAATTACGAAAGATTTGTTTTCGCCATCGTTTGATGACTATTTCACAGATTTTGTGCAAACAAATAGCGGTATCCATTCTATATTGTTATTAATAAAAATTTTCTGCATTTTACTATAATTAAAAATATATTGTTTGCGATAACAGCGAAAATGTACGTTACATTCAGAAAAAAGAAAATAGTCCCGACTATAATGATAACTCAGAAATTCAAATACTATAATTAATTTTATAAAGCCAAGAGAATGAAGATAGTACCGAGAACTTAAAATATAATCATAACAAAAATGTAACTCAATATTTGTAGCTGCGGCAACAATATAGAAATTGTTAATTAAATTATATTGATATAATTGAACGCACATATGTAGGTATGTGTGTCAGCATTATTTCGTTAGTTATGTATGTAACTATCTCTGTCGGACCGATTTTCGGTAACTTTCCGTTCAGGTCGCGTGAATCACATATGTTCCACGTTACAGACTTCGTATAATAGGTTATAAATTATATTCATTCGGTTTAAACAAACATTCTTCTGAAATTAATCATTTTGCTATAATGACACTTTATGGCACACTTTTTTTGTATCATTAATGTATTAATAAAACTATTATATATGTATTATTATTTTGCTTCCTCATAGAGAAAGCTTTGTTTTCGTGAAAAAAA
>NJRQ01000383.1:64888-75166 GCA_003063805.1 Aphaenogaster ashmeadi | reverse complement strand
GTCGAGGATCTATAGATGGCGTATGGCATTTCCGTTTAGTGAGTTTCTCGCTCTAGTTTTTTTTTGGTTACTGTTCTATGGCGGACTTCCGACCGAGTGTGTGTAAACGAGCGTACGAAGTGTACTGTATTTAGCAATAAACGCTCTTCTCACATTGTATCTACACAGCCCAAACACTTTTGTCATCCACAACCCAACAATAACAAATAATATAAACTATTATATTATTAATATAAATGAATCGGTACTGAAAAAAAATTGAAGGAACAAAGCTCGTGTGATGGTACAATTGAGCGCGAGTGCGCACGCCTAACAGGGTACTCCGCGGCGCGTAGGCAGTAATTACCTAAAAATTGACATATTTCCGTCAATAATCAAGATTTTGGAAAAATTCAAACGCTATTTTGTTCGTCGTGAAAAGAGGAACAAATTTCTCTAGTTCATTTTTTTATAGGATGTATAGTTTGATCGCTAGGGCAATTTAAACAAATAAATTGTTAATAACTTTTTATTGCATCGACTTACGGAAAAACTATTTACACACACACACACACATACACACACACACAGATTCTTGTTCTACGACTCAAAAAACATAAAAAAACATTAACTTGAGCCATGGACCTAGAAAAAAATACTCAATCGACCTGGCGTATGGACTAATATAAACAATAATGCTCCAGTGTAACATCAATATTTTTGCATTAGAATTTTCAACAGTAATAACTCTTTGAGAGAAATACGCTATTAAAATATTATAATGGAATGCAAATGATATATTTTGTATGTCCATCAGTTATATTGCCACATATAATAATCTATGTAGGTTATCTATGTAAATAATAAAAATATGTAAAATGATAAATCAGTTGGAAATGCATGTATGTATACGTTAATGCATACTATTACATAGCAAGAACAAACAATAACGAGCGCATGAATGCTTTCATAAGGCGGCTTTTCTGTTTTACGATGTTTAATCGAAAGCATGATGGAGTTAAATGAGAATTGATAGCGGAAACAGACGGGATAACGTTACAAATCGATCCATTAATTGTGCGATCTGCCATATGCAAATTCGCATTAGTAACAAATGCATCGCCGCTTTAATTCGATTTAATGGAACATTGGCCGGTTTTTGCTCGTCAGTATGATAAAGATTTAGTATTATCACAGGATGTTTATTTATTAAAACAAACAAAACGATGTTTCATCGATCAGAAACTGTTATGTTAATTTTTCTTTGATAAAATTTTAATTCAACGCTGCTCATATCTGTATATTTATATTCAGGATTGAGAAAGTTACTTTGTAGAAGTAATTAGTTACAGTTTTTTCTCTCAAAAAGTAGTTACTGTTATAAGTTACCGACTCTGAAAAGTAACATGTTACAGTTATAGTTACTCAAAAAGTAACGAGTTGATACTTTTTAGTTACTTTTCTATTAATTTTTTGTAATGTTTATGCGCGCGCATTGCTATTTTAAATACTAATCTTACATTTCTAAAAATTTCTTATTAAATTATTTTACTTATTATACCTACTAAATTAGGTTATATGTTATATTATTTTATATGTATTGTATATAGTAAATCACAATTATTTTAAGAACTTAATCAAAATACATTTAATATATAAACTGAATTAATAATTTATTATAAATTAATATATGTATGCTTGAATCAAAGTTATGGGATTAATATTTTTCAATTAAAAAGTTCGCCTAATTCAAACGGTTATAAATTTGCAAAAAACTATCGTGAACCAATGCTCCGAGGCTTGTTTTAAAGAGTAAAGTTTTAACTTTAATGTACATTATACAATAGCTATTCTCAAAGATGATTTATCACTGAGCACTTCATTCTGCTGAACGCAAGCCATATGTTGGTGAATAAGCTTGAAAATATAAATAATAACTATAAAAGTAACTATTAAATTAGTTACTTTTACTACACGGAGAAAATTTTATACTAAAAATTACTATGTATGGCAGTAGCCGTTGACTATTGCTGGAATTATAAAAATTTTTACTATGTTTTTCATTGTTTTACATAGTAAAAATTTTTATAATTCCAGCAATAGTCCACGGCTACTGCCATACATAGTAATTTTCAATATAAAATTTTCTCCGTGTAGTTACCAAAAAAATGTAATTAAGTTAAGTTACAGTTATAGATGGAAGGAAAGGAACGAAGTTAAGTTACAGTTACAGAAAAAAAGTTACTCTAACTGTAACTTCGTTACAAGTAACGAGTTACTTCCCAATCCCTGTTTATATTTATATCTATTTTATATTTTTTTGCATTCCTAAGTAATTTTATTTGTCTAACTCCGCTTTCTTTAATTTTCTTATCATATATAAACACACAAAGTTATTTTATCAAATATATTCCAATAAATAATTTCTGTATAATGGTAGGCATTTCTGTATCAAACTTGGTTCTAGATACTACTATGTATGTGTCATGCGGTGAATCGACACGTTCTCCCACAATGAAACTTGTAGAGAATTACATAGAAAAGTTCACTGGCGATTACAAAAGTACAACAGTCTGCAACAGTAACGGAAAAATGTGGACGAGAAATTTATTCGAAAACATTGAGACAAGTGCGGACTTTTACACAGTGCTGCAAAACGGTATGAACACGGTCGACGATTATTCATAACCGTCTCAACTAGTTTAAAGCGAACAATAAAAACTACATGGAGAGCGAAAAAGCATGCAAAATAAATTAATTCCGCTGTGTTACCGGACTCGGATGGAATGAATCGCATGTCGCCGAGCCGAGTATATTCGAAATTTTTCATTTATCAGACAGTTTTTATTTATCAGACAGCCCGTAATCTCATGTGCCACTGCTACTACGTCGAAAGACATTGCCGTACGCAAGATAATAAGAAAAAATTGGCGTGAAATTGAATTCACTTTAAATCTTCCTTTCTCTTTTTTTATGTCAGATGTGCACGTCGTCAGAACGAGTATTCTGATTTGTTCTTTCAGTAGGCGAATTAAATCAAGATGGAAGAATAGCCGAGCTCAAACTTGAAAGAGGACGGAAAAACAGTTACTTCGCGAGATGTTTTGTTCCTTTTATTCCTTACTTCCCTGATGTCTTTATTTATTTGACGTTTATTCTAGGATTTATAGGCAATTTATTATTTAATTATCGATTTTGTTTATGAAATTTTGTTTTAGTAATTTCTTCCTTATGCTAACTTCTTTTAAAATGCGCTTCTAATTTATGTTTTTTCCGAGATGTATTAATATCGTCTACTCTTGAGATATTAATATCCTTTCCGAGATATGTATAATTTATAGTATAAACGTTAGGGAAGTTATTTTGATTAGATTCTAACGGGATGAATGGTTTTTTCGATTATTTCCGTTAATCCAATTACATAATTCCGGTAATTCTGTTCTCCATCCGCGTTTATATGTCGTCATATAGCTGACGTGAACTTATGTACAGGCTGGAAGAAAATTCTACAAATTTTAGCAAAAATACTTACGTAAAAATTATTGTGACTATTCCTGAATCAATTTCAAATGAAATAAAAGCATGACTTTCCAATCAGAGATCAAAATAGCTGATAGGTCGATTGTCGGTTCAAATTTCATTGTCGCTTCTGCAAAATTATGTGACCCGATCTCTCGCTTGACCTCATTACTTCGGATATAAGAAAGAAATTGGCTGTACTTTTCCAATAAATGAACCACAATGGCTTCATGCGGAAAGAAGGATTTGAGGATATTCGGAGAATTATTTTGCGAATATTATGAGAAAATGAGGATATAATTTGAAGATACTGTGACAACTTTAGAAAATCAATATTCACAATTATGTAACAGTATATTCGTTAAAAAAAGATTTGGCATGGCCAAATAAATTCTATCAGACATGTGAACTTGGGACATAACACTGTGCTAATTACAAAACTGTATCATTATCCATGTGTAGTTCATCTCAAGTACATTGTCGCTCTAAAGTCAACTAAAGACACTTGACTAGTTATTGCAGTTAACTGACTTCCGTTCTAATTCAATTATCATCAGATAGTGCTATACAACAAAGTAGCAATACTACTTCGAAATAAAACACTCTAAAATGTAGTAAATTAATTATAACAAATTTCTTTCTTTTTTTTGAAACAGTAAAATATAAATTTCCAAGATACAATTTGATTTACGCGAACAATTTAGCGAATTACATTTCCACAGGTCTCGGGTTATACCTCGGTTATACCTAGAGCACGTGACTGCTTAACACGTAACGTAATAGGAATTTCTTCTACTTGATAAACTTAATGCACCTTTGCGTGCAATTTTTATCGGTATCATATCTTAAAATAATTTTTATCATGCAATCCCTGAAGCGATTAACCGTAGCTTTGTGCTTTTTCTCATCTTTTTAATTTCCATTATAATTGCAGTTTATAATTCACTAAATTTTAATTTAATTATTTTATTTTACCGCTTTATCTTTTCACAAGTCTCAGACATGAGAAAATCTGAAATTTAACCCTTTCATGTTCAGTACAACACGCACACGCACATATGAATATGTATATACCGAGTGTTCAAAATAAACAAATTTTTATCTCGGAAACATGGCATTTTTGAGAAAAATTGTTCAGAGACAAGAGTTATCTAATTTCAAGGGGGAAATATTATGGCATTTGTTTTTTATTTAGTGGAAGGTTTCAAGGTCAACTTTGTTTTTTGAAATGGAATTATATGATTTTTTAAATACAACATGATGCCTGTAATTATTCTGCACATAAAAGTATTAAGGTAAAGTTATCGAAAAATCAATAGTTTTTTCGAGATATTTTACACATTATTTTGACATATTTTATCATGAAATAGAAAATATCTCGTAAACTATTTATTTTTTGATAACTGTAGGTACCTTAATATTTTTTTATGTGCAGAATAATTACAGGCATCATATTGTATTAAAAAAATATAATTCCATTTCAAAAAACAAAGTTGACCTTGAAATGACCTTGAAACCTTCCACTAAATAAAAAACAATAAATGCCATAATATTTCCCCCTTGAAATTAGATAACTCTTCTCTCTGAACAATTTTTCTCAAAAATGTCGTGTTTCCGAAATAAAAATTTGTAACGCTAAAGGAAAATATTTAATAACAAATATATATATATATATTATTGTGATAAATACTACCATAAAATATAAAAACTTATTTGCGTAATAAGAATAACAATTTCTCGGACTAACTAATGAAATGTTTGGCGCAGTGTTATTACTTTGCGTGTTGATTACTTAATAAATAGGACTTTGATAATAAAAATTTTTGAAGATATTTATGCTGTATATAAAGTATAAGTAAAACTTTCTCGAATCTCATGTATCTCATTGGATGAGATGATAGTGATGCTATATCGAGTTATAGAATTTGCGAATATGCGATATAAATTAGGCCGAAAACTTTTGGATCTTATTACGAAGTTCTTATCATATTTTGTTATATTTTTTATTTTGTTTTATAAGTTACATCTATACTTTGTGACCCTAAAAACATCTCAATACAATACATTTGCGTTAAAAGTTGAATATTTCATTTTTGCATTTCCTATATTGAACTTTTTGTTTTAATTATTTTTGCATTTTTCAGAATTCCTGTAATATTTAATTCCATAGAATTAAAAAATATTTTATTCCTTGCATTTGCCAAGATATGCCGCATTGGAACTGTTATTTTTATTATTTAATCTTATTTTTGTATTTTGCAACATCAAAAGCTTTTAAAAACAATTAAACTAAATTAAGATGTATATCGCTCCTAAAAATCGGATGAAAAGATTAATGGAGCATTAGTATAACCTGATAATAGATACTCGTTTTCCCAAAAAAATGAAATTAAATTTTATTAAATATAAATATTATATAAGGATAGGCCAAATGTCGGTCAACTGCGGATCTTGGTGCGTAATAATAATTTTTGTGAATTCCCTGTTCATGCGAACTGCGCGCCGCATATTCGTCGGTCTTGAAACACAATCCTTACATGAAGACGGAATTAATTCACATGTTAAATTGACGAGCAATTTAATAGATTTGATGCTAACAAGCATCTATAAGATCCCCCCTTTCCCGAAAAACTGTAAAGAAATTATTGCGAAAAATAACTCCTCAACCAGGATTCGAACCTGGATCTCCCATCAATCCGTGCGGGCGTCCTATCAATTTGACCATCGAGGCATGTGGTGTGATATTCTTTGCAATAACAAATATATATGTTAGATAAACGTCAAGTTTCAGGCGACGTATTTTAAATATGTATTTAAATTTTATGTTTGCAAACGCCGATCGCGTATTTGGCATAAAAATTTAATTCTTTTCTTTGAAATCGAATTTATATCGCGCATTTATAGAGCGCTTAAAGCTGTTTCGCGTGCAAAATGTTTACATTCGGCCGGATCGATATCGGTTGACTAGAATTCTAGAACTCTTTCGTCAAACGAATATAGCTAGATATCTCGTAATATAATTCCACTGTAACCAACGCCAAAATCCAACTAATCTAGCCACTAAACGAAATAATTCGGTCGACGGCGAAGCACTAATGCTCTTCGCGACTCCCTTCGTACAATCTCGTTAACATGTTCAAAATTTCATGCCACTCAAACAACATCTGAGAAATTCCAAAACTATCTCCATTAAATAGTCGCCATTAAATGCTCGATTCCAATCGATATTCGTGAGTGACGAGATACTCGCGTGGCATTCTTGTTTCCCATCGGAAATCACTATCGTAGCAATAACGCACGTGTTCTCTCTCTCATCTGTGAGGTAACGCGGGGAAGCTGCTGCGAAATTTCATTCTAAACTGTTTTAAGTCAGCAATTTACCTCGTCGCCGCTGCAAAATTACAGTCCGGACATCTACTACGCTTCCTATTCCGTAGAGTACGATAATGGCTCCTTGCACGAATATAACTTTACGCTTTAGAATTTTCCATATTCGTTACATTCAATCGTCCTTCTGAGGATTTCCACATGCGAATCAGTGGCTCGACGGTACCAGAAGAGCGACAAAAAGTAAAGCCAGGGAAATTTATAAAGTCAAATGCTATACACATATTTTTATTAATTAACAAGAAAACTGATTAGTATCGCTTCACTGTTCTGATTTGTTAGGAATCCAAAAACTCGCGGAAGATTATAAACAATTTTTTGAACTTTTTGTTTTGAAGAGAAGTGAAATAGAGAATTTCTAATTATATCGTCGACAATACAATATATATTTCCTTGCACGAATTACAGTCATTTACAAGATTCTTCAGAATCTTCGAGTTTATTAGTCTGGCTCGGATAAACTCGCCAGTCATGAGATGAAACGTGATTTTTTTTATCGCTGTAAATCTGGCACCCTCACTTAAACAAGTTCGGTTATATGATATAATAGAGTGTTAATTTATTGTTTTAATGCCGAATTTATTTAATACCATAACAGCACACGTAGATTCTGAGAATGTTCGGAGGATATCGCTAATGTGTAGGATATTATAGGGATATTCTCAGTATATAAAGTATATTCTTAGTACATTCTATGGATGTACGGAATATTACGTATGTGCTAAGAGTAATTTAAACTTATGTGGTCTTATATTGTGCTTATGCGGTTATGGTAATCTGTATTGAAACATCCATAACTATTTTAAATTTTCGATATCTCGTTGCAATAATTTAGAACAAAAAATTCTGGTGTCTTGATTTTTTATTTACAGTCCTCTATACAATGTTTTTCATAAGTGGGAATGCTAGCGTAACATGAAATCAGCACCGCCACCTTCGACATTAATTGCCTACGAATAGGTAGGAGCGATAAATTCGGAACTAGAGCAATAAATCAATAATAAATTAACATTTAATTATGTCACATATCCGAACTTGTTTTTAATTAGTGGGAATGTCAAGTTTACAGAAATAATTTTGCAGGGATAGCGAAGGATTGTGATAAAGAAGAGCTGCTACCGAGTCTCTTCATCCGGAATTACGGCAATTTCTATATACACTTGCAAAGCCCGACATCCTGTAATCGAATGCAAGAAGCATAACGTAGGCGTCGGAAATGACAACGCAAGATACTATCATTTCCGTAGAAGAGCAAGATGTGATCAACATGGAGATGCCAAACTCCACGTCGATTATCAGTGATGTCCAGCCAGCTGCCACATTTCTTTCCTTCTTCATAAACTTCCCTGGCGAGTTTTCGCCTTACAATGCAATAGAGGTAAGCGATGTGTGGCGAAATTATCGGTGTAATTGCGTAGTTACCGAACGAATTAGCTTTCATTCGTGTAGTGATAAAGAGTATGCTCTTAACACGAACACACTCACCGCAAGAGTGAATGATAGTATTTATTATGTTCTAGAATAAAATCCTTTTCTGAATGACTGGCTAGAAGAAAGCGGATAAAAACAAAGGAAGATGGATTCGCAACGCGAATTAAAGTTGGCACTCAGTCAACCTTCATAAGCCTCTAAAGTAGCACGTCTATTTTAATCTAATTCAATGTAAATAAATTCGCACTAGATCGAGGAATAAATATAAAATTACTTTCGCGTCTTTAATATATATTGATGATCTGAGATATCGTTAACGCTTCCAACGTTTATTCTCCGACATGGTTTTCTATTCAAAATTATTTTTATCCTCTCGTTATTTCGTTTGCAAACACGTAACTTTTGTAACGGTTTACTTTAATCAGTATTAGTTTACAGAGAAAGCCTTTTTTAAGTCCGAGTAAATATTTACGGAAAAAATTTCCGTCTACAGCCAGGAGCGATTCACGATAGAAAATGTTACGTATGTCAATACATCGTAAAGGAAAATACACAACGCAATCAATATGAAAAGTACTTCAATATGTTTTCCGTTTTAATTGTATTACGCGTCGGAAAATAAATTAATTGCCGCCTTAATATAAACACTGAATAATTAAACACTTAATATGAACTCCGAAAAATAATAATTAAATCTTAATATAAACTCCGGATTTATTTAGTCAATTCAACGTTCAATTTTTCTCGCGTTGTTCCGCGAATAGATTGTCAATAATTTATTAAAAAATAATCGGTAAACATATAAAATGCAATGATTCATTAAACGGATTTACGCTTATGCAATACGATAAATGTTTTTGTAAGCATGTAAATTTTTGCATAATACATATAATGAATCTTTTTTTCTCAATAATTTTGAGATTGAATTGATTAACGAAAAATGCCCTCCATGATGCATAATTGATACATATAATATATGATGCAACATTATTATCTCAACGCAACTTTTGTTTCGTAAAATTAATGAAGTTATTTTATAATTCGGTTTATTAGTAAAAATCCATTTCCATATGCCTAATGTACCTACATATATGCGTCAGTTTGTATATACAGCTACATAATCTATTATGTCAACTGGCCTATTGCACAAATCTAGAGAAAGGATGTGTACTACGTTGACACCCTACAAAGTTTTCGTTACAATTTACCGTCCTTATTAATATTTCCAACTTTTGCTTACTAGCAAAGAGCCACAAACGATTAAGCTTGCTTAAAGTCTACCAATCCTATTATCGCAGGCACTATGAAATACAGACTATATTACAGCTTAAGCTACTTGAGGAAAAGTTAAACGTTGAAGATCATATTTTCAAGAACGTAATATCAAAAATGTTTCATTCTAATAAACATATTATATCGAATTTGACACAGCATTTGTTATGCTGTGCATAATCAGTCTTAGTGTTTGATATAAATTATTACAATATCTAATTTAGCTAAACGTGATGCATTATAAGACAGTAACACGATATTTCCTGAATTGTTTCGTAAATTAGATTTAATACTCTGACGTATAAAAGCTTGGATTAAGCTGCAATATAGTATAATAAAGCATACATTACATAAGCCTGCGGCCGGTTTGCACTTTTCGGCCGATTTTATCTACTGCCATCTTCTCACTCCTCTCGTTTCGTAAAATCCTGGCTATTCGCGGAAACATCAGACGCTTTAGTTCAGGGACGATATTAGCTGTAAATCGTGTGGAGCTTCGATGCGCTACCGAAAATTCATAAATCGGACTGCCCGTTTAGAATTATTGTTTCATCTATTAATAGCCCCTTATATTCACTGGCTACTTTTTTACACCATGTCATTATAAAGTCAGTTCCTATTGCTGATAGCCACATTGAGAATAGCTTCCAACTTGTCAAAAAACTCAGTGGCACACATATTGATCCTGAT
>NJRQ01000382.1:167332-177961 GCA_003063805.1 Aphaenogaster ashmeadi | reverse complement strand
CCAAGATCCGCCGCGACCGATATGGGCTTTTCATATTTATATTTGATATATTTTAACTTTCGAGTTTTAATTTAACTATAATTAAACAATTTTCACAAAATTATTTATATCTTAATACTTATTTATTTCTATTTTTAAAATGATATATTTCAACTTTCGAGTTTTAATATATGTTTCTCATACGTTATTTTTTAATACTTCATTTTTACTATTCTATTTTTCACTATTCTAAAGAGAATGTCCAATTTTATCCATTTCAGTATTCGAGGCTTTTAGAAGATGTATCCGCCAGATTTTTTTTTAAATCGGATTATATCTCGCTACGTATATTAATTGCATATGTCGTTATTGATGGTATAATAAGATACTCCAGAGCAATAAGTTCTTTTTTATCTATTTATCTACAATTGGATGGTTGAATAGTGGAAAGTGAAGAAAAAAACGACACAGGAAAGTGCGTGATTCGCTTTCTGCCAACGGATCCGCGGGCTGATCTTCCGGAATGATCGACAGATCAGATTAATGGAGTTTTATGCTAAATTATGCATTCCCATCTCATTCTATCGTACATCTTTATTCAAGATGCGATCTTACACCGTGAGATATATCGGAGAGTATATCTTACTTCCTCAACAATTACGATCTACAATTATGCTTTCCTCGGAATTGCGCTGCAAAATTTTCAATATCGTAGATTTCACACGTGGGTGCACTTGGCTTTTCTTTCTTTTTTTTTAATTTTGAACGTGAAAGATTGACCTTAAAGATAAGGACCGATTGCAAAAGTTTTTATTTTCGACGATGTAGGAGAATATGATGTTCACTTAAGTAAGCCTTAATAATCCGATTTGATTTAAACTAATTATAATCAAGAAATCTTTTCTTTCTCCTAATTATCTCAGCGGCTACGATAAATTTTGTCAAGATTTGAATACCATATGATAACTTTGCAACATTCCCAATTAAAAATAAGTTTTCAGAATTGGAAGATTTATGGATAAGAGAATGTTTTGTGCGATACTTTTGTTGTAGTTTATAAGTAAGCTTTTTTTATTATTAATCATAGAGACTTTTTTATAATTCTTTTAAAAAAATCTATTTTTTATATTTTACAAAATTCAAAACAATATTAAGGCTTGAAATCGATATATTCAGTCAAACTTGATGCATTAGTTAACCATGTTTTCGATTATTTATTCTCTTATTGGGTTTAACCCATACAGCACAAAAGATTGGGAAATGATTTCAAAAAATATTTCTAAAGAAATATTGCAAGAAACATTTTAAAATGGTTTTAACAATATTTAAAAATCTTTTGTGGTAACATTTTTAAAGATACTTTAAAAATGTGTTAGAAATATTTTTAAAAATGTTCTTTTTACTACCCAGAAAATATTTTCTTAAATATTTGAAATATATTTTGGAAATATTATTTAAAATTTACTTATTTTTTGTGGCGGACATAGAAACATTATAAAAATATTTTCGTAAATTATTTTCAAATATTTCATTCTTCCTAAAAAATATTTTGTGCTGTATGGGAAGAGAATAAAATATAGTTACTTGATTTTACACATATAAAGATGATTTTTTAAAATAATTTTTTACCACTATTAAAATCCGCCGAGCGAATCAAATACCATTAATCAACAACAAGTAGGAGAAAACAGACGCAATTACACATGTTTATTATATTATTTTAATAAAATCAACTTTGACGAGGGACTTCCAAACAGGTGCATCCTGCAGAAGGAGCGCGATGATGCAGACGCGAGGAGTCCTCCCACTACCTTGAAGAGGACCGAATCCACTTCATCTGGTGGAGGCAACTTTCAGCGGAATACGCTATATAAGAGAGTGACATGTCGGCTGGCCAAGATAAAGCACGCGTGTGTTGTTGATCTCTCATAATATTTTGTCCGTCTTATCGAACTGTCCTACTATTTTCGTCAGTGACAGGTAAGTGGACCTTAAATCAGTGAAACTTCAACGCCAAGGAAGTATATTTTGAAGGACTGAAGGATTTTAGCCATATATCATCGTATTGTGTCCTTTCAAACGCTATTTGTTTTGAGCAAAGATACTCGAAGAAATCTGGATCTTAACTCTTCTAATAATTCTATGCAATAATAAAAGTTATTTTTTTACATCATTGTGCTTAATACTAATTTTTTAATTTGTTATGATATTTAAAGTAGTACTTTTCTAAATTTTTCCGATAGAACAAGATTGTGTATTAACGTAAATTGCCATTGCAAAGATATAAACTTGATAGCTTTCGAGGCATATATTATTAGTATACATATTTAATTATATATTTATTCAAATTCATTTTTGTTAGATTTTTTAAAATAATTAATTTATTAAAATACACTATATAAAAAATTATATTTTTACATATGTTTACACTTACTTGCATTTTTTTTTATATAAATTTATTGTGTAAGTAATTTTATAATAATTATAAATATAATAAATATAATAAATATTATTATTAAATAATTACTTATTTTCATTATATTATTATATTTATTACATTTAATAATAATACATTGAACAATAATTTAAATTATTTTTATTATTATATTATATTTAAATAATAAATAATTAATTTTTTAACACATGATTTAATCAGGGATTTGTGAATATAATTTGAACGCGTCGTTTTGTATGAATTTAGCTTTAGCATTAAGATTTGACGTAGAAATCTAAATTTATTAGTTAAAAATTTATTAGTTAAAAACTTTTACTTTCTTTTTCATTTAAAAGAATGCTTCATATTTTATAAATAAAATCAAAAATATTAAAATAGTGATTATTATAGTATCATTCTATATATATTCTCGATTACTATGTCTACTAGAACTGATAATCAGACAAAAATAGTGACTACATTTTAAATAGAATTTTAACAATTTATTTTTTTAGAAAAATTTGATGTATTCTCAAGGTTTAACGGTTTTTTTATTTTTATAATTAATTTTACAAGAGTAAAATATTATATTCCAAAATATATTAAGTGTTTATTTAATATAATTATCATTAAACTTTCCTTTCCCAGATAGAATTTTTAAATCAACATTTTTCTATAAATTTTTAATTAAAATATTAAAATTACTAGAATACACAATTTTTATTGTTTTATACTAAAATATCAATAATTTTCATTGAATATACTAATTTTTAATTTGTATTTAAGTTATTTGAAATAATTTAATTTTCTTCCATTTGGAAATCTTCCAAATTTGGAAAATTCCATATAATGAAATTTAACACTTGATTAACGTCTAAGAATGCGATCGGTATGCTAGGGTTAACGACTGCGCTATCGAGATAAATGCGATTTAAATGCTCGACTTCCTTATCTCGCAACCAAATGATTTCGCGGTGCGTCCAACCGGTTCTCGTTGGTTGCTCGCTAGGCACGTGTCATAATTCCTGTTCCACCGTGCGTGACCGAGTTAATTTTATAAAATTCTTGGAGTTGGCGGGCTCCTGAGGTCCCCCGACATATGAGCCTCGACTTGAAACAATGTTGCTACCTTAGAGAAAGTACTTCTGTAACACGCCATTGCGCACGTTCGAATTTACTCATATTCTTCTTTTTTTTCTTTCACACATTCACATTCAAGGATTAGCTCAATTGAAACACTGCGATAGAAACTCTTTTTAACTCGTGTTAGATAAAGAATGTGTGCAAATATTATTGAATTATATCAACATATTGTATATTATATCATAATATTGTAAGCAAAATATAAATTAAATGCACAAAAACACACACACAATATTTGATAAAAAATAATGTTTTGCTACATTTCATTCATGAAGTTGATAATAGTGATATACAATACAGAATAATTATCTTAATTCTTTCTATGATTTTTATCCTGTTAGTCTTTAACAAACTGTAACTTTATTAAATCTCTCTCTCTCTCCCCCTTTTCTCTCTTCTCTCTCTTTCCTTCTCTCTCTCCTTTCTCTTTCCTTTCCCTCCTCATTCATGGCCTTTAGTTTGAACATAGAAAAATTAACAAGTAAAACCAACATATTTTAATTGTAAATGTCAATGTATTCAAAAATCTACGTTACTTTTAAGTAATAAAAAATAACATATAATATAAATTCTAAATTATTCAACTATAATGACGTTTTCAAACTTAAATTAATCTTTAATAGGATCGAGTTTTAATTAGCAACAAGTGAAGCTACTATCTTATTTCTCCATTATATGATTTCTTTAATAAAAATTGGATTGCAGTTATTAAAAATGAATTAATTATTAGATATTTACAAATAAAAATTTACTAGATTCTGCGCTTAATATCAGCGCAATCTAAAAAGACATCATAATCAATTTATTCCGACAAAAGAACAAGATTAATGGCGATATGATGGGAAGCGAATTGATTAGCGTATCGTATTTAGCGAGGCATTAAGGAAAAATGTTGCTCGGCGGCTATTTGAGATTTCCTTAAGCCAACCGGTCGAGTTATGCGTATTATACTATACTTTGGTAGTTACCAGACAACTATCTCTTTTTCCATTATGCAATATTGCTTTCTTTGCGCGGCAGGCGGGAAATCAGTTGCCGCGAAGAGAACGCCCTTTATACATGCGAATATGTCATGGGGACTTTGTTAAAAAGATTATTACGCATCATATTGCCAGAGATTATATCAATAGTAATAATCGTTCGTGCTATCTACGTGGAGAAAGTTTTCGAGATTTTCCTAATGACGAAATTGGAGAAACCGATCGAACAAGCAAAAACGATTAACTGGAATCAACGATCAATCGTTAAAACGTAACGATCGGATCCGAGGAGAATTTAAACTATACATATATTTTGTGTATTTAAATTACGGTAGCATAAAAAATATATACACACAAAATTGTCACAATGCATTGTAAATGTTACAAATGTCCGGAATATATCCTGTCTCTGAATAATTTTATTTATGCATATTTTTTATTATAAATGCATCTAGATTAGGATAACGGACCAGAATCAAGTCATACGTGTAACAAAATGAGCTTTAATGTTTTAATTTTTCTATAAATTTTTCGCGTTCTACATATCTTCAGTTTTGTTCACTTCGATCGATAATTAAAACTCGATCCTATTAAAGATCAGTTGTTTAGTTTTGAAAACTATATAGTTCAATAATTTTTAATTAATATTATATATTACTATAAAATTTATATTATATGTAACTATAATATTAATATTATATATTATTATATTAATATTATATATATTATCATATATTTTGAATTAATATTATATATTCTTTATATTTAAATTTAAAGTAATCTAAACTTGAATACATTGACATTTACAATATTTATTAATTTAGAGAAAGAGAATATCTAACAAATAAAAAAAATTCTAATTTGATCACATCTGCTAACAGTGACCATGACCTTGATAAATTGTATAAAAATTTATATCTGTTTCATAATCTTTGCATCATTCCATTGTGTCGTTTATGGATATGTGAACTGAATTTGATGCAATATTATGTCTTATGTACCTTGTCCAACGCGTTACATGCCATTTTTACACACAATTCCTCTTACTTTCACTTTGCTCGGATTTTAATCTGGGGAACATGGCTGGAAAAAAACCGGTACAGGATTTTCTTTAAATACGACACACACACACACACACGCGCACTCACTCTCTCTCTCTCTCTCTCTCTCTCTCTCTCTCTCTCTCTCTCTCTCTCTCTCTCTCTCTCTCTCTCTCTCTCTCTCTCTCTCTCTCTCTCTCTCTCTCTCTCTCTCTTCCCCCTCTCCCCCCCTCTCTCTTTCTCTCTCTCTAATCAACTAATATTGAAACACGTTTAAGCCATACTAACAGTTTTCGAATATTAGTAGAGATATCTTTCTGATAAAACTCTGATTAAAACATTAAAGCTTTATAAAAAAATACTTTTCCTTTAATGTAAATGTAATTCGTATACTTTAAAGATAATTATTAATCATTAGGAGAAGATGGAATATCTTTTAATTAATTAGTCCACAATTTAATTAAATATTCCAAAGTCAGAAATATTTACTTAACACTAAAGCTACCGACAATTTATATATACCTATTTCTACCGAACCGCTCAAATGACCAGTTTTTAAATAAAAGTTTTATTTTTTCCAATTGAATATGTTTATCAGGTAATATGTTTATCAGGAAAAACGAAAGAAGAAGAGATAGATATTGAAAAATTGATTATATGTATATCAAGGAAAAGTCGTGCAGTCAATTGAGGAAAAGCGATAACATTGAATGCAGAATTTTTAATCAAAAGTGTTAATGTATATAAGCTTCATAAATTATAAGAAGATAGGAGAGTCGTTATTAATAGAAAATCCAATATGCTATACATAATTGCAAACTTATTCAGATTATTTAATTTATTTAATTATCGTTCACACATAATTATCGTTCACATTCGTGTTACATAATTTGTATTATTTACAGAAAATTACTCGGAAATTTGAAATAACATTTTAAATAACGAATCGCAACATCACGATAGAATAATCGCATTGTTAATATAATGGAATTTCTTTAAATAATTGATACTTTTTAAACTTATTTAATACGTTACCTTGTAATTTATACAATTTAAGAAATCAAAATATTGTTTGTTTAATCTACAAATCTAATTAGTTACAATGATTTATTTACGTAATGACTATTTGCAGCTTATTCATTACATGATATTAATCTTAAATCTGATGAAGCGGATGACGAGTCCGAGTTCGCAGAAAAATAACGTTACGCAAGGTGTCTTATTACGTGGAAAATGGTGACTTACCTTTGACCTATATTTCTTATGTAACTAATATTGCCCTTTCGATACGCTTACAACTTTGTTTTCCGTGGAATTATTGTTTCTGTAACAATTGAAAACATATTAAAAACATGATTTTATCATAACCACGATGTATATAGCTGTTATTTTTTAAATATATATCCATTGAAATTTATTTTTAAAACGGTAATTACAATAAAAATTTCAAACTTAATCCCAAATTTGTTATTAAAACGCGTGACTATACATACACGGAAAAAAAAATTTAACTTAAACATTTATTTATTTAACTTAAACATATAATATATTATATGTTTAAGTTAAATAAATAAATGTTTAAGTTAAATAAATAAATACTTGAATTGAATAAATTTTATTTAGTTGAAAAATTTAGTCAAGTTAACAAATTTTTTTTCTGTGTAGGCGTTTCATTAAATATTTGCCAAATCAAGTCACGAATTACATTGCGTCACGAATTTAATAAATCTGTCGTTTTTACGCTTTCTTACACTTTTCATATTTCAAATTAAATAGATTTCGTCATTCTTTTAATATTTATTATGTCTTTTAGCAATTTTCCATTCATTTGTTTTTGTTCGAATGCGGATATTTGATATTGCGATAATCGAATTAATTATTTATCGAAATAAGAAAATGCAGACTGGTTTCCATTTATATGTTTTATGAGCGTATGTTTGTAAAAAAAATACATAATCTGAAAGCGATTTCAAGGCGAAAGGAAATTCGCTCGATCTCATCACGTGTTCGCGGTGAAGTTTGAATAGGAGCAGCGAGAATCGATCTTGCGGGGAGCAAGTGCGAGGAAAGCGTGTTACTTTCTATGTGTGCAAAACTCGGACAGCGGTTTCACGATCAGTTAAAGCCATTTCGGTCATGACGATGACGTGCTCAACGGGCTCGAGTGCTTTCCATAATAATTCTCATGGCATGTGGCATACATGCACCTGGAAAGCTAGTTTCTAATTGCTTTGGTACTCGAGCTAAGTGACAAGAAAACGAGAGACATAATAAATGATATCAAGAATTTTTGTCCACGTCATTAAATGTTTAGCACCAACAAGTTTTTAAATCCCTACCTTTCTGATGTCGAGATAAATTCTTAAATCAAGCTCTTAAATAATCAAGGTAAATTATAATCGACCCAACTGGCTAAATTTTATTAAGAATCATTTTCACAACCTTTCGATCATGGGTTTTGGTCATTATAAAGTCGAATTTAATAATTTGATGCTAACAAGCATCTATAAGATCCCCCCTTTCCCCGAAAAAACTCGAGCTCTTGAATTTGTCGAAATCCCCTCTCCTCTCATTTATATATCTTCATTTCTCATCCTTAAATATTCTGTTTAGCATTAACAAGTTTTTAAATTCATAACTTTCTGTTGTCAATAAATTATTTTAAATCTTTCAACTTCTTAAATTTTTGGAAATCCTCCTTCTGTCTTTTATATATCTTCATTTCTTTCACATTCTTAAATATTCTAGTTTAGCTTCTTGGATTTCATATCCTACGATTTAAGAATCTTTTTAAAAAAAAGATAATAGACGTATGTTAAACACATACCCGGTAAAAAATTTTTCATATAAGAACATATATAAACATATATAAACATATATAAACATATACATATAATTATAAAATATGTCCATATAAAAATTGCCCATATATAAATGTATAGAAAAGTTATACATGATTGTATATAGAATATTGTATAATATAATTAGAATTTTACTTTTTGTAACAAAAAACAATGCAAAAATTATTTTTCTGATTATTTTTCAGTTATTCTTCTTATTATTTTTCCTATATATACAGATACAGTTTATACAAGAGAAAGAAATATATATGGACATATTTTATGTATAATTATATATATTTATAAATATTTTTATATAAAAATTTTTTTACCGGGTAAAAAATGTTCAAAATTATATGTTTCTCATAAAAGAATAAGAAAATAGAACTGTTAAACATTGTTAAAATATTAACTCTTCAAAAACAAAGATATAACATTAATGCCATTAATTAAATAAGTACGCGTTTATATTTATAACTGCGCGCGCAGACACAAAAAAAATATAATGCGAGGTTTTATCTGAAAATTCTTTAATAATTCGCTTCTTCAGATTTTAGAAATATTCCTCGAATTTTAAAAATAACTCCGTTCCTTATATTTTTATGGTTAAAATTAGGAATAGATTTTGAAGAAACATCACAGTATTTGCTACTATGCAATTACTGGCAATTAGCTATAAATGTTTTTCAGATAAAAAATCGCTATATGCATATGTATGTATTACAGACCCTAACATGTCTCATAAATAAATGCTACGAATGTCCCTTGAGGGATAAAATAAAATCATTCTACATGTGTATATTACGTACATGAGACTGAAATTGCAACTGCAATAGATAAATTGTCACATTCCTTCTCCACAAAGAAATTGCAGCATTTAGATTTCAGATCTCAGGATTGATTGTACCAATTTTAATCGGATTGGTCTCAATCGAAAGTCTGCATCGGCAGTATACGTGAAAAGTGTTGTTAGATTTTTTATTATAATTTTAGTTCTTCAGTATTTTATTTATATTTATATTTCATATCTTATTTATATTATAATATCTTTTATTTTTATTTTTATTTTATTTTTTATTATTTATTTATTTATATTTATTTATTTTATTTTTTAAGTTTGTGATTATTCAAATGTTGCATTCGGTGAATATTCTGGAATAAATTATTTAGCAGCATCTCGTTTTCTTTTCTCTTTTTTACATGCTTGATATCGAAACACTACCGCGTCTCCCGAGTTTTAGATTATCGGGCTTTCGGAAATCGTCTATATGAAAAGGAAAACTTCGTGGAAAGGACTCTCTCAGGCAATGACCCTGGTAGTTTATATTGAGATACGAATTAGATTGTAATCGTATATCGGTGCCATTACAACAGTAAAAAAAACATTTATTTGAGAAATCGCAGCCGTACTTTCTCGCAAATCGACGTCTATTAAATTCGTACGCACGTACGCACGCACGCACGTGTACACGCGAGAGAAAGTGATCTTGGCCATCGATATCCTCAAAATGCGGCCGTTTGTATCAAAAGATCGCAAATTGAAAGTGTAATGTTAATCTGTTATTCTCCAATTTAAAATGGCGCGCAAATAATTCGATTGTGGAAATTCATGGTTTCGGACGTGTCATAAATCCAAGGTTGGGTAACTATAGTAACTATAGTTAATTAGTTGGAAATTAAAAAATAAAGTTAAAAAGTTAATCATTTTTAACTTTATATAATTAATTTCTAATGAGTTAACTTTTAATTTATTAACAAGTTATTTTTTAAAACACATTAACTTTAACTTATTAACTTTTTTATAACAATAAGTTAAAATTTTTTATCTTTGAACGTCAATATTTTTTTCTATAAAATTTTAAATGTTAGACAATTAAAAAAAGCTCAATGATCGTAATGGATGGGATGCCTTGTTAATGCGAGGTTACTAGCACTTTCCTCGAGTTTCAAAAAGAGAAGGAAAAGGAAAGTTTAATTAAAAGCACATTGTTTCGTAAATTAAAATTGTATTTAAATAATGTGCAATAAAAATGTTCTTTTATAATTATTAATATATCTATCTAATAATCACTATCTTTATTTAGGAGAACCCGGGGCATAACGGGAACGCTAAGATTTATACAAGTTTACAACGTATTAAAAATAAATAAATGAACTTTGTTTGGCACTAAAATATTCTTTGAAATATCCACTATAAGGGAAGTACAAGTTTT
>NJRQ01000382.1:6927-22963 GCA_003063805.1 Aphaenogaster ashmeadi | reverse complement strand
CGCTGTTCGTTCGCTGTTCGTTCGCTAGGTGTATACCCAGCTTAAGAGGCTAATTCGGAGTTGGCTCTCTCTTGTCTGACCTTTAAATGTAGAATTATAAACAGGAAGTCATTTTATACTGTATGGACGTTGTATATATTCAAAGTGCTTTGTAAGAATGTAGTGTAAAATTAATCCGGAATAAATTTTTAAAAAAAGAAGATAACCTAACCTGTAGTCCCTGTATATAACCTCAAGCAAATATGAATATGCGAATTTTTAGCAAGGTATTAACGGATTTTGCAATTGGCAGAAGAAAACTGCATACTTCAAGTTTGTCATGTTTTTTGGAACAAGATCGAAAATCCGGTTATAAAACGATATATGACAGGCCACCGCCAGAACAAAATTTGAGCATTCTTGGTAGAATACGCGAAGGATGTCGACAATTTAAGGAAGAGTTTGGTATTTTGATGGAGGAAGTAAAGGAGAATTTGAGAATGGATCCTACTCTTATATACAGGGCAAACGAAGTTGACGTTGTATGGCGATTTAGGGGCGATCCAAAATCATTGGATCAATGGGTCATCACATGTGATAGTGATTACAATGAAGGTTTTTCAACTGCCAAGTGGGTATAAATGATATATATACATATAATAGTAATATTACATATTTTTACATATATTTCTCAACTATTGCGTATCTATATTTTCTTATTGACTTTTTTCCAGATTAGAGATGTCTTCTTCTGGTACTGGTTTGTTTCTTGGCACATTAAACACTCGTTTACCTAAGGATGGAAGAATAAAATACGCTGGTTATTGCAATCTTAATAGCGTACCTAAACGGAGGTCCTTTAAACGTGAAGTTTACCACGATTGGTCGCAATACACCCATCTCGTTCTTCGTATTAGAGGAGACGGCAGATGTTATGTGCTGAATCTTGCTACTAGAGGCATATTTGACTTGACTTGGAATGATGTGTACCATTATGTGCTTTATACTAGAGGCGGACCTTATTGGCAATATGTCAGGGTACCATTCTCCAAGTTCATATTTTCAAGTAAAGGCAGGTTGCAAGATGAACAGGTGCCTATTGAGCTAAATGAGATTACGAATTTTGGTATATCGTTAGCAGATGATGTTTCCGGCCACTTCAAATTAGAAATCGATTATATTGGTTTGGAGTGTGATGAATTTTATAAAGAAGAATTTGCTTATGAATCTTATGATGTTTCAGGAATCAGATTTTAGTTTATACATATAAAGTATGATAAAAACGATATATAAAGATGTAATTTTGTGCAGAGATAAAATAGCAGAAAAAAGAAAATACAGTGTACAGTATAAATAATAAATCTGAATTTAATTGAGTGAAGAACAAGCTTGTTTGCCATCATATTTATTTATTTGTGAGGAAAAGTTATCGAATATGATATTAAAATTTTATATAATTTTTATGGCTTTTCCTCCTGGATATCTATCCTAAAAAATATAATTCTATATAGAGGCTTTCCTAGAGTAGAAATTGTAGTGATACATAGTAAAGCAAATCATTAGATAGATATTTTATTTGTATGACATTTTTTTTCTCTGAATATGCTAAACTGATTATCGAAAGAAAAAGTTTTCGGGATTCTTTTTTTGTTAAGTTTGTCGAACAAATTATGTGTTTACGAGATATTGATATGCCCAATACTGTAAGTATATACAGTGCAGAACAAAAATACTGTCTTTCGGTAATGTTACATAAGTAATATCGTACAGGAATGTTACAGGTAATATTGTATAAGTGTTACTGTATTGAGATAGTGAAACTGTTTTCATCAATCCTATTCTCGAAATTTATATAATTCTGTACCTTCACTATATTGTGCTATGTGCCAGGCCTGAGTGCGCGAATTTCGGACATAGTAGCGTAGCCAGGGAGGGAATTAGAAGGATAAATCCCCCCGCCCGAAATTTTGGAACCAAATGTGAAAATATGAAAATGAAAGGTTGAAAGCCGAGAGAGAAATGATTTTTATTAATGGTTATTATTAACGGAAATTAAGAATTCTTAAAACCTACCTTAGGAATACAATGAGTGAAATAAGGTTTAACGGTTTGATATAAATGTACATTCACAAAAGTTTGACTTTTCGATTAACATAGAGGAGATACTCGACAAGATTATCTAAAAAACCTAGACGCATGCTTCTAGTTCAATATTGTTATCTTATTTAATTAAAAAAGTTATGAGTTGGTCTGTGATTTTATTTTTTAAATCCCCCCCCCGAAATAAAATCCTGGCTACGCCCCTGTTCGGACAATTCAATTGATCATAATTAAACACTTTTCATTTAAAAACTTATCACATGGTGCTTTCCATTTAGTGATACAAGTCGACACAAGTATCGTTCTGTCTTCGTTACTCATTGAATGCAGGAAAGAGATAAAACGACGTTTGTGTCGACTTGTGTCACTAAATGGAAAGCACCAACAGCCTTGGTATTTTGGTATTAGAATTTTACCTCAAAATGATCTCTGGAATCTGTCATTAATGGTTTTCACAGGAGGAGATTTCTGAGACATCCTAAAAAACGCACATATTAAAAAGCGTACATATATATTAAAATATATGGCACATACAGTCACAAGTAGAATACTACTCTGAAATCTAACGTAAATTTTAGATTGTCTCAAGTTGACTTAAATTCTTGTTTCCTTTCTATGGTTAAGTTTATAGAAATTTAAGCCTGCTTCAGACGATCTATAATTCGCGTTATACAATTTTATATGCCATGTATATTTTAATGTATATTTAATTATATTTATTATTATATTTATAATTATTTTTATAAATATAATATTAATTATATTTATTATATTTATGTATATAAAATAAGTATGAAAATATTTATTTTAATATTTATTTTAAATGTATTATTTTGATTTTTTAAATGTTTTCCATATTATATGGCACATCAAGTTATAAATAGAATTCTATGCTGAATTCTAACACGAATTATAGCCTGTATACTTGGCACGCGCGTGTGTGTATTACTATATACAAATATAAATGTTATATTTTGAGTAAAATGTAATAGAAGTAAATTAACAAGGATATTTTAATTGAAATTTGCTAGTTTTTTTATACTTATTTTGTTATTATTTAAAAAGTATGAAAAAGTGTCCATAAAAAACAAGAAAAAAATACAAAAAAAAGAAGAAAAAGGAGCACCATCCCTTGTGGGGATCGAACCCACGACCTTTGGATTAGAAGTCCAACGCGCTATCCTCTGCGCCAAAGGGACTCGATAGTCTTCCTTGAAATAAAAAGTAATATACCACTAATAATTTATTACGGTAAAAAAATGATAAATTTTCACATATTATATCAATATTTTAGTTTCAAAATTATTCAAGAATAATGAAAATTATTTTAAAGGATAAAGAATACATTTTTTTTCACGGAGATCGAGAAGCTCAAGAATCGCACAGAGAATGAAAAATTGACACGATTATTTTGAAAAGTAACGTAATACTTATCATTATCAGATATTGGGCGAAAAATTCTAAATACTGAAACAATTATGCAATATAGTGAACAAAAATTAACAAACCATCCTAACCATCTTAACCATTTCATCATTTGAAGTTTTAGTAATATTTAGTTTCTTCATAATTTTATTAAATATATAAACCGATTGTTGCAGCAACCCACGATTAGGGGAGGTACTTGCAATAATTTGAGAAAAACGTAGATAAACTTTATTTATTTAGTGCAAACTATAATTTACCATTAAAAAATGAGGAATCTATTTTTTTCATAAAAAGTGCAGGATCATTTTGAGTTTTCTAAATAGAATAATGATATTTTCTTTTCATAACGGCAGGTTATAATATGGATGATTGTTCATATAACAAATCGTAGAAGTACAACAATAGAAATAGCAAGTCAGTAGTAGTAACAGAAAAACTTCCTCGTAAACTCGAGAACTTTTCTGAAGTCATCCAAGTGTGCACTGTAAGAGAATCTTCAAGTTTATGAGAGTTTTTTTGTTACAATTGCTAGTTTAAAGGCGATGTCAATGCTGAGGATTATGGTTATGGAGGATAGCGAGCTTGTCGAATTTGTGTTTCGTGGCATAGACAGTGATGCTTTGTACCATGAGCGTCCGGAGGAAGGAACAAGTGGAAACAGTTACCCTCCCCAGCTTTTTCTCAAAAATATAGATTAAATAAAATAGGACAATTATATATCCAAAATAATGAGAAAAACATTAATTGATAAATTTTAAACTTTCAAAGTGAGATAATAATAATTATTATAAACAAAAACATTTAAAAATATAAAAAATTAATGTATATTGTTGCCTCTCCCTCTATAAAAATTCCTGCGGGCGCCTGTTTGGACGTCGAATTTCTAAATTATTGAGTGAAGAAAAATGTGCGTGTGCGTATATGCGTGTGCGTGTGCGCGTGTGCGTGTGCGCGCGCGTGTGTGTGTGTGTGTGTGTGTGTGTATAAATTTAGCCAAAAATACTTTATAAATAGAGAAATAATATAGTAAGATAAAAATTATATAATATGACGGTTATACAAAGTAATAATAATATAATAATAATAATATAATAACATAATAATAATAATTTTATGTTTTGAGATCTCGGAATTGACTGTATCGATTTTATTCAAATTGATCAATTGGAAAACTGAAAACTTGCATAGATATCACATTAGAAAAATACTCTTAATTTTTTATTTTGGCTTCAGTTAATTTTAATCGAAAGTATATTTAATATATATATATAAGAATTCCAGATAAGTTAGCTCCTCGACATATTTGCCATGACACTGTCGCACGGCCAATAGATTTTTATATATTTGGGCGTCAGAATCCGTGTTGCTTGATCATATATGCTCAGATCTGAATAACGTATATATTATCGAGAGTCACAGTTTTATTTATCGATATTTTGAAAATGTTGAAATTTTGCGATGTGTTTATGATTTATGACGTATAATAAGATATAAAATAAATTGTAAAATTAGCTGTCGTGTTCAATCTTTGGTTAAATACGGATTAATCCTTGACGTCCAAAAATCTTCGAAGATACATCTTTCGGCGAAATTATTCTATACAAATTTTAATTGTTGTACGTACAAGTTAATATATTCGTGTTTTTAAACAAATGCCTGGATATATTTTAAAACGACTTTAATCAAATAAAACGTATATTGTAAAATTGTATATTGCACGCATATAGTTTAGAATTAAAAATGGAATTAACGAAAGAACTATAAAATTTAAAGACATTAGAAGCAACAGAATTATATATCATAATTTTTACTCGCGACTCTGATTTATTTGTTTAGCATCGACCGAGTTAAAATACTTCGAATTACTTTGTTGTCTTTGCTGCCATTTGAAAAAAGCAGCAGCAGCAGCAACAACAACAACAACAACAACAACAACAACAACAACAATAGTAACAATAACAAATAACAATAATACTACTAATAATAATAATAATTCGTTCTCCAGAGAACACGTCGATAAACGGCGCGCATCTGCAATGTTCCGACGCCGCTCGTCGTCGGCGTCGCGTATTGACCGTGGGGATAACGATAATTGTATTGTCGCGTCGCTCGACGACGACTACACGACGACGAGCGAAATCAGCGTGAGCGTAATAATCGTAATGCCGACAATAGGCGACGCACAAAGGGAATTAGACACCCATATACACGCGGACGCGTTCGCGCGAGCGCCGGCGTTGCCCGGCGCGGCGCGGTGCCGCCGCGCATGTCTCCCCCGTGTCACTCTTCGGCCTCTCGCCGGGTTGGCTCCTCTCTAATTACATCGATCTCCGACCGCCACCCGATTGGTCCAGCATCCAGAATCCGCCTCCACCGCTCCGCCGCCGTGCATAGGTAAATCTCATGCGAACGTGAAACAATCAGATCATCCGGGAAACCGCGAGGAATATTGTGGGTGCGGGGAAGGGGCGGGGGAGGGGAGGTGGAGGGAACGGGGTCCATGATGATGCCGCGGATGCTGCGGAGAGAGTGTTGTCCAAGTTTTTTAGCCGCCGAGCGTTTAATAGCCGGGGCTTTGCAGGAGCTTGTTGTCGCTTGTTTGTTGTTGTTTCTGTTCCGTTGCTGCTTGATCTCGCTTGATCTTTTGAGGAGCAGAATGGTGATGCGAATATATAAAACGTGATGCGCGAATGTTAAAGATAATTGAGAAATAATATTGGAAATCCGATATAACGTAAAACGAAATTAAAATAAAATAATGATATATTATGTTACGAAATATCTAAAAATAATTTTTTAAATTGATAATGTTTCGTGTCTATATGGACAATTTTTTGCGAATACAATAATAAATTATAGCAAATAAATTGAAAGTAGAAATTTAAATTCAAATCGATTTACAAAACTCTAAATACAAAGAATTATTTACTCAAGCTTCAAATATTACAAAAGCTCATATGTGTTATATACATATATATGTATACGCGTACATACATATATATACACACATATATATAAAAGCTTTTTTAAGCTCACGCTTTCTAATGTGTAATATACACACTTTTAAGGCTTCCAGGTATTTTCTTCAAAAATGTTAAAAGATTTGCGGAGATTACCTCCGTGTCTTGATACATCATTAATGCCAACGTTTTGTAAACGCAATGTTCACGAAACGTTGGTATTAATGATATATCAAGATACGTATATGTGTAATGTTGTAAAAAATTCGACATAAAAAAATGTTATATTTCCATTCACTAATTTGAATCTAAAGATTCTTCAATGAAAACTGTATCAATATTTTTTAGATTTGGAAAATTTCTCATACATTTACATTACAATATATCCGTTATATTTAAGATAACGTCACAAAATTTTTATTTTATAACAAGTTTAGACTTGTTATAAAATAAAAACTTTGTGACGTTATCTTAAATAAAATATAAACTTCTCTTGAATACTTCTTGCTGCTTGAATAATAAAATTTCTCTTTGCAAGATTACATTACATTAGTTACAATATATCCGTTATATTTAAGATAACGTCACAAGTTTAGACTTGTTATAAAATATAAACATCGTGACGTTATCTTAAATAAAATATAAACTTCTCTTGAATACTTCTTGCTGCTTGAATAATAAAACTTCTTTTTGCAAGATGCATTACATTAGTTACAATATATTCGTTATATTTAAGATAACGTCACAAGTTTAGACTTGTTATAAAATATAAACATTGTGACGTTATCTTAAATAAAATATAAACTTCTCTTGGATACTTCTTGCTGCTTGAATAATATAACATCTATAGTAGAAACAGATAGAGGATAATACTTCAATCAAAGATTAGAATCGAAGGGGAAACATTTGAATACCGACAAGTAATAATAATAGGGATTCATCAGAACGCATCGTTTCATTACACGAAAATTGAGAATAGAATGAACTCACAGCAATCTCGCTGTTCACGCTAAACCGCGCGCGTTCTTTTTTCATTCTCATTCGCGAAAAACCCTCTTTCATTTCCTCGCGAAGCAACGCATGATTGGTATCGCGATTATTAAAATAATTTATATTTTCTATTGTTCTCCCGAAAATTTATTATCTTTTTTATTACATTATGAATTTAATCATGTGCTGCTTAGTGATACACAAATAATTAATACGCGTACTATTTATAAAATTACATGCTTTTTTATCTGAAAAATTGAGATATTTCTCAGAATACAGTTATTTTTTATTTAATTTTGAGCATTAAAAAGATTATATTATGATTTGTCGAATTAGAAAATTCAGATTCAGGAAAATATTTCTTGTATTTCTATCTAAATATAAATATAATAATTAATTTATTATATGATTTTATATGGAATCGTGAAGAAATCGTGCGTACGATATTCTACAATCCATTAAGGTCGTTGATATAACTCCAAATATTACTCCGTACACGTATTTTATTGCTTATTATATAGAGCCTCTTTGTTTGAATTTTTTTCATTAAAATAATTGTCGCAGCAACAATATTCTAAAAAAAAGGATATAGTTTATCTTAATGTTGGTATATATGATATATATATATATATTATATTAAATGTGTGCGGGTGTATATTTTTGTGACAAATATAACATTTCTTGATAGTTTTACTAAGAAGATATAGATTTCAAAGAATTTATGGTTCATTAGATCAGTTGTATCTCCGCTCATGCAGCATCTGTAGATAATCTTGCAAATGCCTTTCGACGTTTGAAGGAAATCGAGACCGGAACGATCAAATCGGGATGTCCTAAGGGGTATCGCGTGTTTATCCGTCCACAGGAAGCGAAACTTTTGGCCGTACAAATGCGGCCGCACGTGCGATTTCGCATAGGGGCGGTGCAGCGCCGCACGGGAGAGGAAGGGTGGCCGAGGGTGGAGTGATATCTCCGGATGGAAGGGAGTATCCCCCTACCTCGGTACTTCACTCTAGTCAGCACGAGGTGAGAGAATGGAGGACAGCCAGGTGATTCAGACGCGCGTGTCACCCTCCGCTAGAAACTGACGTTCTTCAGCTCGCGGACCTGCCACTCTCCGATCATCGCCTCGAGGATCACCGCGCCGCATACAGTGCGAATTCTTGAAAATCCTACGGGATAACTTCAATTATGATCGGATAGAAAATTGTACTTGTGAAGAGTTATTACTGGAAGTTAATTCGGAATGGCAACATCGAGTGAACAATGAATTTCGGTCGGCTAATAAGGAGGAGTAAGATAAGACATACAAGAGTATCGAAGAGTGAACTGCGAAAGAGGCGAGGATAATCAGGTTTAAAACTTTCGACGGTTGGAAATTTTGGTTTGTAAAACTGTGAAGCTCTGCGTTCTAGAAATTTAGACAGTTTCAAGTTCTGGTTTCTACGAAGTCTAGGAGAAGCATCGAGTCCTCGGAGTATTGGCCAAACATTTTCTACAACTTTAAATACGATGACATATGGACGCAAGAAATCTTGAATTTTTTTTAAGAAATATAATCCATGTCTGAGAATTCACGGTTCATTTATTCACCCGAGAAGCAAATATTTCGATAACCATAGAACTTCCGAGATCCATTCGTCAATCGAAAAAGAGCATCTTTCGAACTCATCCTTGTTTATTTGGAAGAATTCCATCTTTAAGGAGGGATATTCTTTCTGAATCATCCTGCTTTACTTAAAAGAAGAATTCTGCATCTGGAAATTCTTTCGACGCGCCGTATGTACCATCGAATCTACAGATTATAAACCCGTTAAATGTCTACGAAGAAGACGAGAAGGCCGTCGTCGCCGCGACGTTTCTTCGCGCGGCTCTACGGCCATTTGGAGGCGACGAAGAAAACGGAGGATGACGAGGACGAGGATCACGCAAGAGAGAGTTTGGATTCTTCACCGGAAATCACGGAGAAATCATCACATGCGCTTCCCGATTCACCCGAATCACACAAAATGTTGCCTGTGAGTACAAACAAATCCTTCTCTTTATTATATTAATATATAATTACAAATAATTACAGGATAAAATTGCGACGTTAGCCTAACGCATGTGTTTTAAAAAACTGTGAAAATAAATCTGTATCTAATCCTCTCAATTTTACGATTGATTTTTCTCGCGTCCTTAAGAAGTTTTTTTGGGAGTTTGAGAGATTGACTTTGAAGTTAAGTTAAGCCGGACTTAATCGACGCCAGGATCTGGATTAAACTGTCACGTTCTATTTTTGTAAGGTGTCACACTCCAAGGACCTCGAAAAAGTGCCAAACGATGTTGCGAGTAGTAAAATATTCGAGAGCAAGGAGACGAAGAAAGATTCGATGCTCACAGGTGTGAAGCTGCCTTTCCTACACGGATTTCTCCCGAGAGGACCCGGTCAGACTTTTCATCTAACGCAGCTCGCGCATCCGCCCACGCTGCCGCCACATCTACACGTTCTGCCGAACCATCAGTCCATAGCCGAGCACCACTTCCAAGGATTCTCAGCCTTCCGTAAGCTCCTGTTGCTTCCGCATCGCAAACTTTAGTTTTCTGCAATTAATCCTTAACCACCCAAGTAAAATATCGCATAATCAACCAGCAGAGTTGGGAAGTAACGCGTTACTTGTAACGCCGTTACCGTTACAGTTACTTTTTTTGGTAACGAACTGCAGGTAACGGCGTTACTATTTTTTGTAACTGTAACGGTAACGTAGTTGCATTTTTTCAGTAACGGTAACGAATTTAACAGTTACTTTTATCGTTACTTTGATAATCCTACATAATCCTTGTAGTTTCATATGTTATTCAGGTAATCCTATATCCAGATCCAGATTATTCAGATAATTTTATATATATCCTAGATCCAGATTATCTTTGTAGTTTCATACATATTAAGAAGAATTTTAAGTTTAAAAAATTATTGTATTAAAATTTTTAAACATAAAGTTGAAAGTACAAAAGAAGTATGGCTTTATTTATAAATTTAATGAAAATCAAAATTTTTAAAATTGCATTTTGAGTGTTATAAAATCTTTCTCCTTAAATTTTTTTATGGTTTTTTGAATTTAAATTAAAAAATTTTATTGCTTTTATTAATATTTTAACAAAAAATATTACAAAAGTAAAGTTTTATTTAGTCTATAAAATTTTTATTTAATCTGTTTATTTAGTCTCGTTTTAGCATCAAAAAAGTAAGGAAAAAAGTAGCGAATTGTTACTTTTAAGTAACGATAACGATAACGAGTTACTTTTGAGAATCAGTAACTAGTAATGATAACTGTTACTTTTTTGACTTGGTAACGAGTAACGGTAACTATTTTTAAAAAGTAATTTTCCATACTCTGTCAACCAGTTGCAGTCAACTGGTTGACAGAGTATGGAAAATTACTATGACCGGTCAACTTTTTACAGACTTTTTCATTAGTAAATATAGGTAATTGACAAAATAAATTACACATGTTGTGAATGTTACTAATAAACTTTATTATAAAATAAAAAAAATTTGTAATGAAATATAATGGCAATAACTAAAAATATTTTCTGGTATCTAAATTGACTTTTTTTATCTTAAAATGAAGAAATAGTGGAGTCAACCATGGACTGCACTTGGGTGGTTAATCAACGCGACACACGCACATGTCTTCCACCGTCCTGGAGGAATCATAATAAATGCACACAAATCAGTCGACTTTTATTAAATCAATTTTAGTCAGATAATAAGTTTAAATTTATTAACAAAAAAGACGTTTTATTCAACCTTAACTGGCTATATTAATCGAATAAGTTTATTGCAATAAACTTATTCGATTAATATAGCCAGTTAAGGTTGAATAAAACGTCTTTTTTGTTAGTCATTTACTGGCGAAGATAAGTCTTTGGTATTTTTGTTTCAATTTATTAATGCGATGTAATTTAGCTTTAACGAGTGTTGCTTTATTTTTACTAAGTAATTTAATCTGGCTGATTTTAAAAGATTTTAAAAATAGTTGATTAAATAATTTATGTCGTTCTGAAATTTTTGGAAATATCAGAATTACGATCGTTAAAAAATCTTTTTATTTTAATTATTTAAAAAAATAAACTGCTCACATTGCAATGTTCTTTACATTAAAATCGGTAAAACGTTGTTAGATATTCTACGAATATATCAACATTTTAGTGCTTGGTTATCAATTGGATGAACTAAATATTTTTCATTGTGAAAATTATAGTGTATATTAAGATCTGTAATTTTAACGCGGATTTCATATAACATTCTACGTATTACCATCGCAATGTATTTCTGACCAAGAAACAAGCATTCTGTTCCGTTCGTGCATCCATCATGCAAGTTGCATGGAGATACGTACATGGAAATGCAGATGACTGCATAACGCGTCTCCAAAAGCTCGATTCTCTCTCTCTCTCTCTCTCTCTCTCTCTCTCTCTCTCTCTCTCTCTCTCTGTCTCTCTCTTTCCACCTTTCATTCCCCTCTTCCTCTTTCTGTAAGCTGAGAATCGAAAGACGTCTTTGCGTTCCGTATACTTGAGTATTCGCGAATCAGTAAGCAGATTTTGTGATGTCGCCGAGCGAACACGACCACCGTCCAGAAGATATTGAAGCACTCTTCTGTCGCGCAACAATGGCACAGTCCTACACAGGAATTATTTCAACGAGATCAATTCGAATTTTTTTGAAATTTAACAAAACTTTCATCATTTTTCCGCGGCTCGGCTCTTTCTCTCAAAAAATATTTTTTACAACTCCTTACGAATAGGCATTAAAAAAGGAAATTGCGAGATGTGCACAAGGAATTTTTTATAAATTGTCTACACAGAAAATTGACGGATTTTTAAATAAAGTATTATAAAGTAGGATTTGATATGAAAATCTTAGCTCTTTCAAAGATTTGACATGAAAAGCATAGCTTTTTTCAAGGATTTGATATGAAAAACAGCTTTTTTAAGTACAAAAAAGGAGATGTATACAGAGAATTTGTTTGTAAATTGCCTTACACAGAAAGTTGACGGATTTTTAAATAAAGTATTATGAAAATTATAGCTTTTTCACAAGAATTTAATATGAAAAAAGCTTTTTCAAGTATAAAAAAATACAAGTACTAAAAAGGAATGTATACAAGAAATTTTTTTATAAATTGTCTTACATAGAAAATTAACGGATTTTTAAAGAAAGTATTATAGAGTAGGATTTGAAATGAAAATTATAGCTTTTTCAAGGGTTTGATACGAAAAGCTTTGTAAAGTACAAAAAAAACAAGTACAGAGAATGAAATGTATACAGGAAATTTTTTGTAAATTGTCTTACACAGAAAGTTGACGGATTTTTAAATAAAGTATTGTAGAATAGAATTTGATATGAAAATCACAGTTTTTTTCGAGGATTTGATATAAAAAGCACAGCTTTTTCCAAAGCACTCGAAATTCTATTGAGTTTTCACAGCAATTACCCGGGAACATCCGGCATATGAACGTTTTCAATCGGATATGGGCATTTTTTGGAAAGCTGTCATAAAACTAAAAAAATTCATGAGCAACTTTCCAATCGGGATGATCTCATTTTTCATCTCGTAATCTCGACGTTCGATTGTCCGCGACGCGTCGAAAGTTTTCTAAATTTTCCAATCGTTTCGGAAGCTGTTCGAATGTTAGAGCAGGATTGGGAAATAACGCGTTACTTGTAACGCCGTCATCGTTACTTTTACTTTTTTATACTAACGATTTGGTAATGATGTTACATTTTTTCATAACAGTAACGGTAATGCCAGGATTGGGAAAGTTACTTTCGGAAAGTAATTCGTTACCGTTACTCGTTACTCATTGAAAAAACGTTAAGTAAAAGTAACGCGAAAGTAACGCGCGAAAAGTAACGCGTTACTTTTATTCGTTACGTAACTATAGTAAAGTAACGAGTTACTTTTTTCAATGAATATCGAGTAACGATAACGATACCCAGTAAACGCTAGATATTCTTGAAATATTCCAATATTTCCAGGGTAGCTTTCCAAAAGTAACTTTCCAACCCTGGCATTACCGGTTTCCGTTATAAAAAAATGTTACATCATTACCAAACCGTTACTATAAAAAAGTAACGGTAACGGTCAGGGGCGTTGCCAGGATTTTATTTCGGGGGGGGATTTAAAAAAAAATAAAATTACAGAACAACTCATAACTTTTTTAATTAAATAAGATAACAAGTTCAGGAGACACAACCGTTGAGTGAGCAATCGAACGTGATTGGTCTTACTTCTGAAACCAACAAATCAACGTCGAGTGTTGACAAGACGATGCTGCAACGGTTGTGTCTCCTGAACGCACCCAATATTAAACTAGAAGCATGCGTCTAGGTTTTTTAGATAACCTGTCGAGTACCTTCTCTATGTTAATCGAAGAACTTTTGTGAATGTCATAGGCGTCCGCAGGGGGGGGGGGCAAGAGGGGGCATTTGCCCCCCCCTGGAATCAGCAAAAAATAAAGTATTTGCTCTCCCTTTGAATAAAGGAAAGACAAAGTTGTGCTAACCTTGCCGATCTCTGCCCTAATCCATAGTATTATAATTTCAAAAGGTGTATAAATTTCAAATTATAAGTATTCTAATTCTGGAAGTAATATTTTGAATCATGCCCCCTCTTGGAAAAAATCCTACGGACGCCCTTGGTAAATGTACATTTATATCAAACCGTTAAGCTTTACTTCACTCATTGTATTCCTAAGGTAGGTTTTAAGAATTCTTAATTTCTATTAATAATAACCATTAACAAAAGCCATTTCATTTCTCTCTCGGCTTTCAACCTTTCATCTTCATATTTTCATAATTGGTTCCAAATTTCGGGGGGGGAGATTTATCCCCCTAATCCCCCTGGCTACGGTAACGGTGTTACAAGTAACGCGTTACTTCCCAACCTTGTAGAATATCATATCAACTGTAAAACAGGAGCGTTCCGGCCGAATATACCCGTCGCAGTTAAATGATGGATTTTTAGAATAGGACAAGTGCGGTGTGAAGAGCGGGTGTATTTCGACCGGACACCATTTCGAACGGTTTTATAACGGGTTTCCGTGATATCCTACAGGAGATATCGCGACGACCGTGGCAAGGGAAGGGGCGGGGACGAGGGCGGCGGGGGAAGGGGGGCAGGAGGAGAATTAACGAATTTCACTCTTCATCTGGAAAGTTTGACGGAGCCACGACAAAAACACTGCGGGGACATACTGCACGCGACGCGCACACGCGCGCGCGCGGTTTTATCCCGCTTCGACACTTCGTCGCGATATTGTGATGAGATTACGAGACGCAGTTGGCCGCCTTTCAATGCGAAACGCACGCCGGCGGTATTCCTCCTGAAAAACCAACTCCTTCTCTCCTCTCTCTCTCTCTCTTTCTCTCTCCCAGCCCTTAAGCCTCAAGCCACCGCTCGACTTGACTCGCCGGAAAATACACGCCGGGTGTTTGTAAGTTGCGCATTGCCGGTCCATATCGCCGTATAGGAATATCTGTACCAATATGGTATACCCGCGACGCCCACGGCGTACATGCCGACTTGATCCCCGCGATCCCAATTTCTTCCGAAGGGATATTCGCGGAAGTACCTAATAGGTGCCGCGGCATCATCGATGAACGTTATACAGAAATGAATTCGCCCAGTGGCGTAGCTGGGAGGGGGCGGATTAAGGGGATAAATCCCCCCTCCAAATTTTGGAACCAAGTATGAAAATGAAAGGTTGAAAGTCGAGAGAGAAATGAAATGGTTTTTATTAATGGTTATTATTAATGGAAATTAAGAATTCTTAAAACCTACCTTAGGAATACAATGAGTGAAGTAAGGCTTAACGGTTTGACACAAATGTATACATTCACAAAAATTTGACTTCTTCGATTAACATAAAGGAGGTACTCGACAGATTATCTAAAAAACCTAGACGCATGTTTTTAGTTTAATATTGTTATCTTATTTAATTAAAAAAGTTATGAGTTGTTCTGTGATTTTATTTTTTAAACAATCCCCCTGAATTCGCCGCATGCCCATTTCTTACTGTTATCGAATATACGTAATGTTTTACGCATAATAATACCGACTATCATACGTCGCAGAGAACAATTACACAGTTGGAAAATTTGTGTTAAATTTAACACATTTCCCAAACTCCACCCAAATTTTTGTATTAATTTAACACAAGATGAATATATTAGAAAATAACAACAAATATTACGTAAAATTAATGCAAAAATGTAACATTGACACAATTTGGAAACAAAATGGAAGCATATTCTTTAAGTAAAATTAACATTTGTAATATGTTAAATTAACATGTATACTTTATTCATTAATCTTAGAATTTACGTTTTAAAAAACTACATTATTTTTATATTATTTAAATATAAATATGAAAGGAAGCCCATATCGGTCGCGGCGGATCTTGGTGCCTAATAATAATTATTTTGTGAATATTCCTGCTCATGCGAACTGCGTGCCGCATATTCGTCGGTCTTGAACACGGTCGTATACACAGGTCTGGAAACTCCCGTGGTGGGGGTGATGCTCTTAGTG